>JAWPHD010008891.1:0-110004 GCA_037043455.1 Cyrtodaria siliqua | reverse complement strand
GTGGGCGGAGAGTTGGGGCGGCACAAAATAGCTATATGTGGAAGAATTTACCAAAACAAATCAGTAATATGTAAAAATAAAATAAAATCGGGTTTCCAGTGTGGGGTTGGGGGTGTGGGCACAACATAGTTATAAGTGTAATAATTGACCAAAACCAAACACAAATATGCCAAAAAAAACACAAGAAAACAATAGTCGGATTTCGAGTGGTGGTGAGGTGGAAATGGGGGTGGTGGTGGGGGGGGGGGGGGGGGGGGGGGTTGCAACATAGCTATATGTGGAGAAATTGATCAAAACAACACATAATAATAATAATAATAATAGTAATTTCATAAAATCGGTGATGGTTTATGTGTAAGAATAAGTTAACCAAAACAACACAAGAAAAATGGGAAAAAACAAAATGAGGTTTCGGGTTATTGAGGGCAGGTAGGGAGAGAAGGGAGACCCAATATGGGTGAAGTATAAAAAATATGAATAATGATATAAGAAATCCCAAACCAAAATTTGGGTGACATAAGAAATATATTTTAATCGATACAAATATATACAACAGCTTACACGCAAACCTTGATCTGCCTTTATTGAACAATTTATGGGCCATCACAATTTGGTTTCCATTGGAGCCCAGAAATTGTAGAAGACAACTTTACTTACGAAACCCTTTACAACATACTATAAGCAAACCAATTCCCAAACTTACTCAAGAGCTAGGGGGGCACTCCTCAGTTTCGCATGAATGTCCATGGTGTAAATCAGAAAGAAATCAACTAAGCATCTTTTAGGTCCATTGATGGTCTTTATAATAATTATGAAGCACATGTTTGATGTTTTTTTCAGTTTTGATTACTTCTAACTTTATTTTGGTGTATTGGAATATGCATTCTTTGGGTTTTTTGGAGGCTATAAATAGAAAAATGTGAACCAATCAAAAACTTCCTAAAAGTAGTTAAAATGGCTGATTTTCACTGACGAGGAGATCAGCGTGGAATAACTTTTTAAAATGCCGGACTAGGTATGTAAAATTTAGCATTTCCTGATATGCAAGAGCATTATGAGTGCAGACATGACCCTGATATGTGTAGGAAATTTTTTTATTTTTATTTATTGACATTTGAAATATTGCTAAAATTGCATTTTTAGCATGTTTTAAGGGGTGGGGTAATCTTAAAGAAATGGGACTAAAGTTGTACAGAAAATGCTTTTTGATACTTTTATTTGGTATGGAAACATGGGTAATTTTATTGTCTTCTAAGAAATGTATGACACAATGATGATGTGATTTATTTTTGCTCAAGGATTCAGGCTAAGAGCTTGTCAAGTGTTTGATGATTGAGAAATGTACATTAAACTGTGGAGTGCCCCCTAGGACAAGAAAAGTGTATGTGAAATCAGACACAGTTTACGGGCTATTCGTATTTGGGTTCCTTAAGATAATGCTAGACTTTATAGCATTATCTTAAGGGCTGCTTAAGTAATTTTGGTTCCTGTAACCCCTGGGATCCCATGGAACCCAAATACGAATAGCCCGTAAACTGTGTCTGATTTCACACACAATTAATGAACCTACTGGCCAAATTTGGTTGTGCTAGAATAAGAAATGTAAGAGATATAAACTTGTAAACACAGCTTACACGCAACATTTGATGTGATGTGGGACGACGACGCCGAGGTGATTACATATATTAAAACATAACACTCTTGCTCAATGTGATACAAGCATTGTATATGCGAAACGAGGTACGTAATGTTTGGGGACGAAACGCAATCAGGAAACAAATGAAAGAAACCTGACATACAAAATACAACTGCATACTATGCTAGTCTTACTCATGTACCAATAAATATTTGCCCCCGTCGGGGAGACGGGGTGCGGGTAGGGGCGGCTGTGTGCATATATATCCCGGAGAATAGAATTTAAACACACCACATTCGTCCCGATTCCCTCTCGTTATTAATGCATATGAGTAGTGGCTTACAAGTAGATATGACCCTGACTGAGCCCACAGGTAGCTACGACCCTGAATACTACTAGCAATTATAACATTCCATTTATGAACATGCTTGTATTCAATGAGAATATATTGTAAGGGAAGTAACTGTTCACTATGTTCGCCATGTAATTTAGATTTATATCCACAGTATACATTCTATTATGAAAATAGTACAAAATTAAAATTATGCTTGGCGGATTTTAACGGGGGACAAGAAACAAAAACACAGCTTTAATATTGCATTCATCGTTTATTATTCTAAAGAAAGTAATATGTCATTGTCGAGTTTAATTTTATGTCTACGGAATTGTTGAATAAAATCTACCCCCTCTTAAATTGATAAAAATAGAAACAAAGGGAAGTAACTAATATTAGCTTAAATATGCGTCGATCTAATACAAATTAGGGGCATAATTGACAGCTGGAGCTTCGTCGGGACATACTTGACAGGAGGGGCTTAAACAACAGCGAGTGATTTTATGTTTATGTATACATTATAGTATGTTTATGTTTCATCTTGATTGATTTTAGACAGAGTTTCATTTTAAAATATCAAATTGTCATATGCTTTGATATGTGTTCATAAGTATGCCTACAGCTATTTTATAAATGACATTTATTTGTTGTATTATATTTGTAAATATGTTATTACGAGGGCCTCAAGGATGATTGGCTATGCCAATTGAGTTACCCTCTATAAATAAAGAAATTACTTACTTACGTACTTACTCACCCTTTCAGTATTTATTTACTTTACTTACTCCAAATATGAGATAAAGTCTAACCCCCACACTGAAGATTAAACGATTGGTGCGTTATCATACCGATATATCCATGTATAGACGAATTCGTTAAAGTGTGTCACAATAGCAGGGAAGAATTTTCTACAATGCTTTGCAAACTTTAGAACTATAGCTGAAAGTAAAATACACTGGACATTATTTATGTCCATATCTTAAAGGTTTAACAAGAAATATCTTTAAAACAGATAGTCGGCGCGTTTGGGGAAGCACAATGTATAAGTGAAGTGAAATAATTTTAATAGCGAATGTAAGGTACAGAGTAGAGCAATATAACGTTTTCTATCGGTATTCTGATAAAAGTTGACACGGCAGTGCCAATGTGGGGAATTTGAACAAAACAAGTTAGTGCCTTCCATTACGGAAGGCCAATTGTTCAAATATTCAAAGGACAATAACCCTGAAAACAAGAAGCCCACGAGGGCCTGAATCGATCTACATGCAAAGTGTACTCTGTTAGATGATGCTACATGAAATATATCAAAGCTCTAACCTTGTGGTTTCAAAAAAAGAAGATTTGTAAATGTATTTCCCAATATTTCTATGTAAGCCTTTAATTTACCCCCACCTCCCTCTGTGAAGGGCTTATTCTGACCCGAGGATCACCATTTGTACAACTTGGTAAAGGACCACTATATGATGCTACACGCAAAATATCAAAGCTGTAGCCCTTGTGGTTTCAGAGAAGAAGATCCGGGCACCTTGAAAAATCACGTGATATGTAATTTTTAATAGGGTTTCATTACCAATTACCATGTAAAATTAACGCACTTTGCAAGAAAACAGAATAATTTATTTGCAATTTCAGCATTTCTATTCCTTTCTTCATCTGTTCCGGTCACAACTGAAGTACAGCGTAACAAATCACCAAACGATATACCATTATCAACAACTACACTCTATACACAAATCTACTAGTTTCCTTTGGCCTTGTCACACAGATTTAGCCAATCAGCATTCAGTTTGATAAACGCTGTAGGCTTTCATAATTTCTGTATCGCTTTCAACTCGAGTTTTGATAGACACACCTCCTGCGAGGCCAAAAGCCAGCTTAAAACGACTGGCGCCGAAAAACCTCTAGGTTTCTGATTTCGTTTAAGACCTGTTCATTATATGTTCAGAGAAATTCATCTTATTGTCAAATATATACATGATTTACCCTTTTTCTGTCTCCTTAATTTTTTATACTCATTATTTGCCAAATATAATAAAAACCCACAAAAACAATTAATGTTGAAATAAATAAAACCTAAAATAGGGATTCCGTGGAAGCAACAAACAAACAAGAGAGAACAAGTAACATACTTGGTTGCATTATCCTATTAGGGATATTAATTTGGCGTTGTCCGTCCATCCTTCCGTCCGTCCGTCCGGAGCCATATCTTCATAACTGCAGGTTGGATTTTCATTACACTTGGTAATAATTTTCATCCTGACAGTGGGATGACACGAGGCTGATTTTTTTCGGAATCGCCCCAGTAACGCCGGAGTAATTGCCCTTTAATTGATAAAAAAAATGCTTAATTCACAGCCATATCTTTACAACCGCTGGTTTGGTTTTCATTAAACTTTATAATGTTTATCCCAATAGTGGGATGTGACGCGGCAAATTTATTTCGGAATCATCCTAGTAACGCCGGTGTTATTGCCCTTTAATTGATAAAATTTGCTTAATTCTGTCCGTCCACAGCCATATATTGATAACCGCTGGCTTGATTTTCATTAAACTTGATTATAATGTTTATCCCAATAGTGGGATGTGAGGCGGCAAATTTATTTCGGAATCGTCCTAGTAACGCCGGAGTTATTGCCCTTAAATTGATAAATGTCACCTTGAATTATTCAGGTCGTGGGTTCAAATCTCACTGGAGGCTTATTTTTTGTTGTTGATTATTTCCTTTTTTCATGAAGAAACCTTGGTTCAATTTTTCTAAAAAAAAAATTGTTTTTATTTTATTTTTCCCCCCTCGTAAGAAACCTTCTTGGTTCATTTTTTCTTTAATTGGGATTTAGGGGCCCTTGTTGGATCAATTATACATAGAGTTATTTTTTAATTTTTTAATTTTTTAATTTTTTTATTATTATTATTTTTTCTCATGAGAAACCTTGGTTCATGGGTTCATTTTTTCTTTAATGGGGAGCTTAGGGCCCTTGTTGGATCAGTTTTACATAGAGTTATAGGGAAGAACTTCAAACATCTTCTCTGAAACTACAAGAGATAAAGGTTTAATCTTTTTTATTTATCAGCTTATGGATCCTCTACCAGTTTTGTTCAAAAGGTATACTGGGGTCAAATTTGGCCCCGCCCCAGGGGTCGCAGTTTTTCATAGACTTATATATAGGGAAAAACTTTAAAAATCTTCTTCTCTAAAACTACAAGAATCAAAGGTTTAATATTTTGTATTTACACTCAGCTTATGGACCTCTACCAAGTTTGTTCAAATGGTGACACTGGGTCACATGTCAAACTTGGTTCGAGTGTTTATATTAATGAAAGTTTGATTTGTTTTAAAGCTAGCCAAACTTGAGCCAAATACATCCCTCCCCCTGAACTGATAGTAACATTAGTAATGAGATGAAGTAATCAGATTGATAAATATGACATGGCCAGGTAATTAAAAAGTAATTGATATACAATTCTACATTTCTTGTACGAGTATATTACATTTATTACTATATTATACACACCTGCTAATATTACACCCAGTCCAGCCCTTCAGTCCCACTATAAAAATCAATGCCTTAAAATCGTACATATTTTTTAGCTCTACTATACAAAGATCAGCAGAGCTTATGCCATGGTGCGGCGTCCGTCGTCCGTCCGTCCGTCTGTCCGTAAACTTTTTTTGTGGCGACTACTCCTCTGAAACTACTTTTCGGATTTTCATGAAACTTCACAGGAATGTTGCTCTTGATGTCTAGTTGATCCTAGCTAAAATTCATGTTGGCCGGAAATTCAAGATGGCCGCCACGGCTAAAAATAGATTTTAATAAATGCGATTTAGTGGCGACTACTTCTCAAAAACCATTAGTGATATTGATTTCAAACCTTTACCAAAATGACTGACACAACATGTAGTTGGTCCTAACAAAAGTTCATTTTGATTGGATGTCAAACATGGCCGCCAGTGGCTATCTTTGTTTACATAGAGTTTTATAGGAATAACTTGTGGCGACTACTCCTCTGAAACTACTTTACGGATTTTTTATGAAACTTCACAGGAATGTTGCCTTTGGTGTCTAGTTGATCCTAGCAAAAATTCAGGTCTGCCGGAAATTCAAGATGGCCGCCACGACTAAAAATAGATTTAAAAAATGCGATTTTGTGGCGACTACTTCTGAAAAACCATATGGAATCTTTACCAAAATGACTGGCACGACATGTAGTTGGTCTTAATTAAGTTCATTTTGATTGGATGTCAAAGATGGCCACAAGCGGCCATCTTTGTTTACATGGAGTTATATAGGAAAATATTGTGGCAACTACTCCTCTGAAACTACTTGATGGAATTTCATGAAACTTAACAAGGATGTTGCTCTTGAAATCTAATTGATCATAGCAAAAATTCAGTTTGGCCGGAAATTCAAGATGGCCGCCACGAAACTGCAATTTTTTGGCGACTAATTCTCAAAAACCATAAGTGATATTGATGAAACCTTTATCAAAATGACTGGCACGACATGCAGTTAGTCCTAACCAAAGTTCATTTTGATTGCATGTCAAACATGACCGCCAGCGGCCATCTTTGTTTACATAGAATTACATAGGAAGAACTTGTGGCGACTACTCCTCCGAAACTACATAACGGATTTTCTTGAAACTTCACAGGAATGTTGCTCTTGATGTCTAGTTGACCCTAGGAAAAATTCAGGTATGCCGAAAATCCAAAATGGCCGCCACAGCTAAAAATAGATTTTGAGTTTGTAGCGACTACTTCTTGAAAACTATAAGTGATATTGATATGGGACTTTTTCTAAAATTATCAGCATGACATGATGTTGATCCTTGTCAAAAATATTTAGATTCAACATTAAACATGGCCGCCAGTCGCCATCTTTGTTGATTTAGGATTTATATAATAATTTTTTTACCGACTACTCCTCTGAAAGGCCGGAAGTTTAAGATGGCCACCACGGCTAAAAATGGATTAAAAACAATTGTAGTGACTACTTCCTGAAAACTATAAGTGATATTGATATGGGACTTTTTCTAAAACAATCAGCATGACATGAGGTTGGTCATTTTCGAAAATCATTTTGATTCAACGTTAAACATGTCTGCCAGCGGCCATCTTTGTTTACATAGTGTTACATAGTAAAAACTTGTAGCGACTGCTCCTATGAAACTTCTTTACGGATTTTCATGAAACTTCACAGGAATGTTGCTCTTGATATCTAGTTGATTCTAGCAAGATTTCAGGTCGACTGGAAATTCAATATGGCCACAACGGCTAAAAATATATTTTTTAAAAAACAAATATGTAGCGACTATTTCTAGAAAACTATGTGATATTTGATATGGGACTTTTCTAAAATGATCAGCATGACATGATGTTGGTCCCTGTTGAAAATTAAGTTATCAAAAACGTATCAGTAGAGCTTCAAGGTCATTGACCTCTTGTATCAAATCTACTATGGTGATGAATTTAAAAATACCTATATATAGTAGATATTAGAATTTATGAAGTCTCAAGGTCATGGGCATCTGTTACCGACCCACGCTTCCAAATACTCATGCAAAGTCCAGAAGCGTTTCACAAACTATTCAACAAGAAATAGATTGTCTCACCCAGGCCTCTTTGTCGGAAAATCCACGCAAGAATTACCAAGCTGGCATCAACTATTTTGATAGCTTTCGTAAGGATATGCAGTTAACCCTTTCCTGGCCTCCTCCATTGCAAGTCATCACATAGTATATTGCATTCATGTCACTGAGGCAATATTCTCATTCCACAGTCAGCTGTCACATGTCTGCAATCAGCTATGACACCCAATTAAAAGACTTTCCATATCATACTAAGAAGTTCATGGTCAAAAGCATGCTTGAAGGATTGCGTAGGTGCAGGAAAAGCAATAATAAAAATAAAAAGCCATTTGCAATTGTTTATGAAACATAGAACACAAACTCGTGGGTCTCTTTTTGTCACTTTGATGGAAGCCCACTTACAACATTCAAATTTAATGCTGGTTTAAAGAAGTCACTCCGATTTTAGTCACCAAAGCTAGAAGTACCAATTATTCAGAATTGGCGGGGCCACTTCTCTGTTTAAAAAAAGGCGATTCAATTGACAATTACAAAAAAATCGACCGTCATATATAACCTTAAATATGTTGAAAATGACGTAAAACACCATACAAACAAAACAAACAAATCATACTAAGAATCCGTATGAGTTAGAGATGTTGCCCCACTAAAGGGTATATGCCTCTAGTGCAAATTAAGTGTGATAATGATATAATGATAATGATAATGCTATAATGATAATGATAATGAAAAATGGAAGAGAAGACAAAAAAGGAAGAGAGGGAAAAAAACACAAAGGATGAGCCAAATGGTTTAATGAATCGACCCGGCGACCCGAATTTAGGCCATTAATTTTAACACAGCACTAGAGATCCGTTACCGGCCTCTAGTGTATAGTGTGATAATGATAATGATAATGTTATAATGATCATGATAATGATAATGATAATGTTATAATGATAATGAAAATGAAGCGAGGAAAAGGGAGAAAAACAACAACGGATTAGCCAAATGGTTTCATGAATCGACCCGGCGATCCGAATGTAGACCAAGCAACTTTTAATACAGCAACAGAGATCCGTTACCGGCCCTAGTGCAAAGTGTGATAATGATATAATGAGTATGTTATGCAAAGTGTAATACAATAATAGATCTATGACTTGTGGTGATACACTGCATTAAGGACCCGTTTCCGGTACCCTAGCAACAAGTAATAATGATATATGTTGCTGTAAATGAGTCATATTGGACAATGTACTGCTAATATATACCGACGGAACTACAGAAACGCATCTTTATTTTAAATGATAATCAACGATTTATGGAGTCATAATTGTTTCCAATTAAATAACATGCGTGTACAAGACGGGTACACGTTCTAACTGTAATCAAGTCGTTTTAGGTCCAAACTCCAAGCTCAAAGTCTGGATGATGGGATCATCAATTATAAGGGATGCATTCCAGCGTGCTGTTCCTCGCCCAGACGGGGTTCAATTGGGTCTCCGTGCTATTAACGGGAGTATCCTATCGGAAGGTCCCCTGATTTTCATAGTAACTACTTTACTCGGGAACCTTTTTGGCATTTGCTAGCGGGATATGTTTTGCGCCCGTTGTTTTGCGACAGTTGACGGGGCAACATAATCACCTGTATTTAACGGTTTGCTTAATTGGAAAGTAATAAAATTATAAATAATGTCTATAAGTATTACCATTATAAAACATGTATTAACACAGCCATGGCCATATTATGCTAAACTTTTAGATAAAAGTAAAACAAAATCCTGCTTATTGTTATTATTACTTTCTAACTTGTTCGTAAGTGTATACATGTCAATACACACTGAAAAGGGGATCACTTGGAAGCAACGAACACAAACGAGAGAGAAAAAGTGCAGAATTGATTTTATTGAGTCTGCACATAAGTGCACATAAGTGCACATTAATTGCACCGGATTTGCTTTTTTCGTTTTACATTGTAAGGAGCGTTGGATCAACTTGTCACCATGGCGTCATTTAATCATATCCCAGGTGATGCAGAGCAACTTAGTTGATCCTCACCATCCTCCAAAAACAACAAACACACAAACAAACAAACAAACAAAACGACAGGAAGCCCATATTAAGGGTGGAGATGCTTTAAAATAAAATATACGTACATTTAATAAGAAATCCAGCATCCAGGAGTACTATTCATTAATATGTTGAGGTCGTAAAACTGCTTGATAGTAGATTCAAGATTCAAACTAAACAGTGTCGAGTCTGACAAACAGCCTCAGTATTTGATGAATAGAAACAGAGTTTGAGTCCAAACCCAAGAGTTGAGTCCGATTCTTAGACTCATAGATGCGGTTGAATATTTGTCCTGATAAATGTCCGTCACATTTCGTTCGACGGTTTAGGAGGAGTAGATATAAGAAGATGGTTCGGCTACGTACATCTCTTTGTTGAACGGTTTCACCTACGGTGGCCAAGATAACACCTTACACGACTGTGCAGAACGTGAAATGTTAAGAAAGATGGTTGCTGGCGGCAACTTGGCAGTCAGATCCCAATGAGTGTTTTTTAGGACAAACTATATGTTTTGTCAACCACAAGTTTTGTGAAGTTTTATAATATTCCACTGATCAGTTTTGGAAGAAACCTCGGACTAAATAGTTATTTGTTTCTAATGAAAACGGATCCGAGTTTAAGCTTCAACGGGGCCACTGTATTTTGTCAGTGTGTACGAGGGCAAGAGACTTTCCCTAAGCCTCGTCCGCCGGATGAGGACGTAAACCGGGCGGTCCCGTGTATCGGATTATATCCACCGAGAACTTTAAAGAACCAAATGAATCTGTTCGTTAGTAAGAGTAGGATAGGTTCCCGGCTTCCTATGTATCCTTCCTCTCTCTCTATGTGTCCTTCATCTCTCTCTATGTATCCTTCCTCTCTCTCTATGTGTCCTTCATCTCTCTCTATGTATCCTTCCTCTCTCTCTATGTATCATTCCTCTCCCTCTATGTATCATTATTCTCTCTCTATGTATCCTTCCTCCCTCTATGTATCCTTCCTCTCTCTATATGTATCCTTCCTCTCTCTCTATGTATCCTTCCTCCCTATATGTATCCTTCCTCTCTCTCTATGTATCCTTCCTATCTCTATATGTATCCTTCCTCTCTATGTATCCTTCCTCTTCCTCTATGTATCCTTCCTCTCTCTCTCTATGTATCCTTCATCTCTATGTATCCTTCCTCTCTCTCTATGTATCATTCCTCTCTCTATGTATCCTTCCTCTCTCTATGTATCTTTCCCCTCTCTCTATGTATCCTTCCTCTCTCTATGTATCCTTCCTCTCTCTATATGTATCCTTCCTCTCTCTATATGTATCCTTCCTCTCTATGTATCCTTCCACTTCCTCTATGTATCCTTCCTCTCTCTCTATATGTATCCTTCATCTCTATGTATCCTTCCTCTCTCTCTCTATGTATCATTCCTCACTCTATGTATCCTTCCTCTCTCTATGTATCTTTCCCCTCTCTCTATGTATCCTTCCTCTCTCTATGTATCCTTCCTCTCTCTATATGTATTCTTCCTCTCTATGTATCCTTCCTATTTCTATGTATCCTTCATCTCTCTCTCTATGTATCCTTCCTCTCTCTCTCTATGTATCCTTCCTCTCTCTCTATGTATCCTTCATCTCTCTCTATATGTATCCTTCATCTCTCTCTATGTATACTTCCTCTCTCTATATGTATCCTTCCTCTCTAGGTATCCTTCCTCTCTATGTATCCTTTCTATATTTATGTATCATTCATCTCTCTCTATGTATCCTTAATCTCTCTCTCTATGTATCCTTCCCTCTCTCTCTCTCTCTCTCTCTCTCTCTCTCTCTCTCTCTCTCTCTCTCTCTCTCTCTCTCTCTCTCTCTCTCTCTGTGTATCCTTCATCTCTCTATGTATCCTTCCTCTCTATGTATCCTTCATCTCTCTCTATGTATCCTTCAGCTATCTCTATGTATCCTTCATCTCTCTCTCTATGTATCATTCCTCTATCTATGTATCCTTCCTCTCTCTATGTATCTTTCCCCTCTCTCTATGTATCCTTCCTCTCTCTATGTATCCTACCTCTCTCTATATGTATCCTTCCTCTCTATGTATCCTTCCTCTCTATGTATCTTCCTATTTCTATGTATCCTTCATCTCTCTCTATGTATCCTTCCTCTCTCTCTCTATGTATCATTCCTCTCTCTCTATGTATCTTTCATCTCTCTCTATATGTATCCTTCACCTCTCTCTATGTATCCTTCCTCTCTCTATATGTATCCTTCCTCTCTAGGTATCCTTCCTCTCTATGTATCTTTTCTATTTCTATGTATCCTTCATCTCTCTCTATGTATCCTTCCTCTATCTCTCTCTATGTATCCTTCATCTCTCTATGTATCCTTCCTCTCTATGTATCCTTCATCTCTCTCTATGTATCCTTCATCTATCTCTATGTATCCTTCCTCTCTCTCTCTATGTATCCTTCCTCTCTCTATGTATCATTCCCCTCTCTCTAT
This sequence comes from Cyrtodaria siliqua, assembly GCA_037043455.1. Taxonomy (NCBI): domain Eukaryota; kingdom Metazoa; phylum Mollusca; class Bivalvia; order Adapedonta; family Hiatellidae; genus Cyrtodaria; species Cyrtodaria siliqua. Next base: position 97,929 of record JAWPHD010008891.1, on the reverse strand, counting down.
GTATCCTTCCTCTCTCTATGTATCCTTCCTCTCTATGTATCCTTCCTCTCTCTCTCTACGTATCATTCCCTTTTCTCTCTCTCTCTCTCTCTCTCTCTCTCTCTCTCTCTCTCTCTCTCTCTCTCTCTCTCTCTCTCTCTCTCTCTCTGTATCCTTCCTCTCTTTCCATATCCTTCCTCTCTCTCTATGTATCCTTCCCCCCTCTCTCTCTATGTATCCTTCCTATCTCTATGTATCCTTCCTCTCTATCTCTATGTATCCTTCCTCTCTCTATGTATCCTTCCTCTCTCTCTATGTATCATTCATCTCTACTATGTATCCTTTCTCTCTCTCTATGTATCCTTCCTCTCTATGTATCCTTTCTCTCTCTCTCTCTCTCTCTCTCTCTCTCTCTCTCTCTCTCTCTCTCTCTATCCTTCATCTCTCTCTATGTATCCTTCCTCTCTCTCTCTATGTATCCTTCATCTCTCTCTATATGTATCCTTCTTCTCTCTATGTATCCGTCCTCTCTCTCCATGTATCCTTCATCTCTCTCTATGTATCCTTCATCTATCTCTATGTATCCTTCCTCTCTCTCTCTCTATGTATCCTTCCTCTCTCTATGTATCATTCCCCTCTCTCTATGTATCCTTGCTCTATGTATCCTTCCTCTCTCTCTCTATGTATCCTTCCTCTCTATCTATATGTATCCTTTCCCCCCCTCTCTCTCTCTCTCTCTCTCTCTCTCTCTCTCTCTCTCTCTCTCTATGTATCCTTCCTCTCTCTATGTATCCTTCTTCTCTCTCTCTATGTATCCTTCCTCTCTCTCTATGTATCCTTCCTCTCTCTATGTATCCTTCCTCTCTCTCTATGTATCATTCATCTCTCTCTATGGATCCTTCATCTCTCTATGTATCCTTCCTCTCTCTCTATAGTAGGAGAAACCCTCACCCCAGGAGAAATTTTGTAGGGTATGATTTTCTGAAAGAACATACAGTTAGTTTCAAAATGAGACATGTGTGCCATCTGAGCGTTGGAGCTTTAGTGAGTTTTGGGGGAAAACACTACGTTTTTAGACGAAAATCGCCGAAATCTGGAATTATTTTTTAGAAAAAGAATGGAATATATTAGAACCAATTTAAATTGATGGAATCTTTCTCGGAACACATCTCTACGTGTCCAACCATATACTTTATGGATCCGGTACTTAAATATTGAGATTTTGGGTAAAAATGTTAAAAAATTGAATACAATCGCTGATTTCTGTAATACATTGGGGGGGGTATTTAACTAAAAATTAGAAATATACCTAATACAAAGAAAAAGAAATATTGTAACCTTTTTGGGCAGGATAAGGTCCAGTGATTAAGTAGAAAAAAGTCCCAAAACCGCATGATGTTTTGAAATGCCTTAATTTTGGGGCGAAAAATGTGTATTTTTGTCAAAAATCGCCGGAATCTGGAATTATTTTATGAAATTAGTTTAAACATAAACTTATCAAACTGAAGCAATAGAATGTTGCACAGCATACATATTCAAGTTTTTCCTGACACAATATATAACATATGTGCTCAAATATTGGCATTTTAGGGCAAAATGTTGGAAAAAATGATAAAAATCACTGATTTCTGTCATCCATTGGGGGTATTGGGTTAAAATATAGAAACAAATTTAATACAATTGAATAAGGACACATTGTAATATTTTTGGATAGACAAAGGTCCAATAATTAAGTAGAAAAAAGTCCAGAACCGTATGATGCTTGAAAATGCCTTAATTGTTAGGCGAAAAATGTGTATTTTTGTCAAAAATCGACGGAATCTGGAATTATTTTTGATAATATTTTTAACATAAACTTATCAAATTGAAGTAATATAATGTTGCACAGCATACATATTCAAGTATTTCCTTACATCAAAGATAACATATCTGCTGAAATATGTTGGAAAAAAGAACTAAAATCACTTATTTCTGCAATCCATTTGTACACCCTATTTTTCTGTAAGCCCATTATGTGTAGAGCATTCTGGAACATGTACGTGTACCAACTGGCGACTTGGACTTTACCACGTTACCGGCATTTCGAACATGGTACATAGAGCTATATACAGTATACGTTATACATAGAGAAATAGCGTTGAGCGACCCTCTGCGTACGGCCACTGGGCCGACCCACAGGTTTTGCGACACAACGGGACCGGTGGCCAGCCGTCGGCAAAGGTCCCCAGTACATGTGGCACTCGGTCGCTAGTCCATATTAGGGGAAAGGCTACCCGAGTTCGAGTCTCGAACATGGCACATAGAGCTATATACAGTTATATAGAAGGATATAGCGTTGAACGACCTTCGGCCGACGGCCGCTGGGCCGACTTACAGATTGGGTGACACAACCGGACTAGTAGGCAGCCGTCGGCAAAAGTCCCGGCAACGCGTGGCATTCAATCGCTAGGCTGTATCAGTGGGTAGGCTACCCGAGTTCGGGTCTCGAACCTCGTTACTCACCTAGAGCTTTATACAGTATAGTTATATATGTATAGAGGGAAATAGCGTTGAGCGACCCTCGGCCGATGGCCACTGGACCGATCCACATATTTTGTGACACAACGAGATCGGTGGCCAGCCGTCGGCAAAGGTCCCCGCTATGCGTTGTACTCGGTCCCTAGGCCTTATCAGGGTGAGGGCTACCCGAGTTTGAGTCTCGAACATGGCACATAGAGCTATATACAGTTATATAGAGGGAAATAGCATTGAACGACCTTCGGCCGATAGCCGCTCAGCAGAAAGCCGCTCGGCCGACCCACATGGCACCTAGAGCTATAGGACTCACACCACTATTATCTCCCTTGAATACAGATGAAGGAGGTAGATAAAAAAAACAAGTTCGCTTTTCTACATTTTACAGGATACATTGATTTATCTTTACCAGGTTCTAAATCTACAGCATTTTAGGAAGAGATCACAGAAAAATGCATGTTGATATAAGATTTCTAACTAATTCTGCCTCATTTTACACATCATGGGTCTAATCTCCACGGGGTTTTATTTTTGTCTAAATTTTGATAGGTGTCACGCAAACATGGAATTAAAAAAAGTTCAATCTGGTAAATATTTGTTAAAAGTTAATAACATGCAGATATTGGATCAATGAAGAATTTAAGCATAAATACATGTTGCAAAATCTTTTTTTATCTCTATGCCACGAACAAAAACATTACAATGGGACCCTATGGAAAATTAATTGTGGTGTGAGACGTTAATACAGTATTGTTATAGAGAAATAGCGTTGAGCGACCCTCGGCCGACGGCTGCTGGGTCGACCTACAGATCTTGTGACACAACGGGACCATCTTGGACGCCATGTTTGATTTCTTTTTATTGTGTTACACCTAAATTTCGGCTAGTACACATATGCATATTATACACAGTCTAATTAATATTTTGATATATAGAAACCCTTACTTACAGACGAATACCAGTTTTAAAAGCCACCTATTTGCACTAAAAATAAGTTAAGTGCATTACAGAAATCAGCTAATTTAGTCATTTGTTTCAACATTTTGCCCTAAAATATAAATACTTGAGCATATATGTTATATCTGATACAATAAATGACTTGGATATGTATAGTGTGCAACATTTTATTGCTTCATTTTGATAAGTTTATGTTGAAACTATTTTCAAAAGATCATTTCAGATTCCGTCGATTTTTGACGGAAATACACATTTTTCGCCTGAAAATTAAGGCAATATTTTAAGCATAATATGGTTCAGGACTTTTTTCTATTTAATTATTGGACCTTTGTCTATCCAAAATGTTACAATATGTCTTTATTCTGTTGTATAAAATATTGTTTTCTAAATTTTAACCCAATACCCCAATGGATTACAGAAATCAGTGATTTTTGTAATTTTTTCCAGCAGTTTGCCCTTAAATGCCAATATTTGAGCACAAATGTTATAGCCTACATGATGCCAGAAAAAACTTGAATATGTATGCTTTGCAACATTATATTGCTTCAATTTGATAAGTTTATGTTCAAACTAATTTTAAAAAATAATTCCAGATTCCGGCGATTTTTGACAAAAATACACATTTTTCGCCGCAAAATTAAGGCATTTCCAAACATCATGCGGTGTGGAACTTTCTTCTGTTTAATCACTGGACATTACCCTGCCCAAAAAGGTTACAATATTTCTTTTTTCTATTGTATTAGATATATTTCTAATTTTTAGTTAAATACCCCCGATGTATTACCGAAATCAGCGATTTTATTACTTTTTTTTACTTTATTTACCCAAAATCTCAAGATTTAAGTATCGGATCCATTAATTATATGGTGGGACACGTAGAGATGCGTTCCGAGAAAGATTACATCAATTCAAATTGGTTCTAATATATTCCATTCTTTTTCTAAAAAATAATTCCAGATTTCGGCGATTTTCGTCTAAAACCGCGACGTTTCCCCCCAAAACTCACTAAAGCCCCAACGCTCAGATGGCACACATGTCTCATTTTGAAGCTTAATGTATGTTCTTTTAGAAAATCATACCCTACAAAATTCCCCCCTGGGGGGAGGGGGGTCTACAGCCAGCTCAAGAACTATCTATGTATCCTCTCTCTCTATGTGGAGGCTCTCGATAACATGTAATGTGTTGACGAGCCGTTAAACAACGTTACATTCCAATGCAAACACCACTTGTCTTTCGTACTTTCCTGTGTCTGCTTATCTTGTGCATATAAATGGTCATGACACCGATAGATGACAATCAGACAGTTACATACACAAACAATAGTTCATGATGTGGTTGCTAGCCATCCTGTGTGTTGTACCAACAGTACACGGTTGGTACCATCCGCATGTCGGAGCACGTTTCCAATGGCAACTGGAAGTAGATGACTCTAATCATTTCGACTATAGCATGGCCGCTGACCTATACGATGTCGATCTCTGGGCTGTGAAATCCTCAGATATTAGTCACATTCACGCGTAAGTACGAGGGCAGTCTTTACATAATTTCATTCCTGCATTATGTTCAAATTAAAATCAATATTTAACTAAAGTAGCCCCACGGCAAATTTGTAATAGTTGTAGATAAAATGGAGATGTATATATTGACCTTAATCTTTAGTATTGCATCAAGTCCTAGACACACATTAGGATGAACTCTGACTTTTAGGTTAAGTTCAAATGTATTTGAACTTTAGTTCGGACATCTTAAACCAAGTCCAAACAAACAGAACAAGTCAATTTTAAAAATTGACGGCTGTGGACCAGATATAATAAACTAATTATCTGAATATGGGTTTGGATACATGAATAATAGATATTTAATAATTAAAACACGCCATATTTAGAAATGGACTATTTATTTATAAAATTGGCTCATTTTTATTAAATACAACCACGACTGATTAAGCTCAAACTAGATTTAACAGATATAGAGATATATTTATTTTAAAAACTGAAGTCCAGATTAAAATATATATTTATAAAAAAAACTTTGTAAGATTTAGACAAACAATTCAGATTCATTAAACGCTAGTATATTAACTAATTCTATACCTATATTTAGTAAATCCAAACTAGACTTAATAAAAATATTGTCAGAGATACTCCTTTCATACATTTTTATGTAAAATGCGACTTAGCGTAAATAAGTCTCCATGCCCCTTCCATACTAAAATGAGAATGTTGACCACCTGTTAAAATCTCTAACCTAGTTAGAATTCTGGGGAACTTACTTTATCATGCAATTAAACATGCCTGCTATTAAACATCAACAAAGAAATGTGAGGTTGAATATCTTCTAAGAAAGAATTCTGCAGCTGTGCACTAACACCGGGTCAAAGGTAATTTATACCCCTTTCAATTACATACACTGTCTGCTTTTACTTCTGGAATTTAAACCAAAAACTCAACATATGATGAGCTGCATTTTCAAATATCACTAACATTTCCAGAATACAGTTACAGCCTAAAAATAACAGAAAACTGCACTAAAAGTGTTTTTAAAGAAAAAAAGATTAACACTTTAATACAGAACTACTTTCAAATGCACCTGGCGAGCACATCCGGCTCAGTTAGTGCTATCAAACCTGATAATTGTATTACGTAAAATTTTGACTCATGTTGACTAATTGTCTGCTTAAAGTGTATAGTGTTGTACTCTGTTAATGCATATACTAATCTGGCAAACTCTTTAAATACAATAAGGATGGTGTCGAGATCTCGAATATCCGATAAGATGAGTGATTTTCTATAAATTTAGTATCAGTTTTCATGACTATATACTTCTCAAGAGACATATCTTTATTTTTTTCAATAAAATGTCCTGGGTCCGGTGCGAATCCAGAATTTCCTGTTGAACGAATTCTTAATGAATTATAACCAATTGCATACGGTTTAAAACGCATCGAAACAATTGAATATTCAAGCAATTTCTGCAGATTTCTTAAATGCTAAACAACACTTACTTTATCTATGTGCGTTCGTCTTTCTCGGTTATAAAATTGATGAAAATGTCAAAGGGGTCATGCTTATCTTCTTTTTTTTTTAATTTGAGCTATGTGCTATACTATCTCATTACTATCTTTATACGTTCACAGTAAAGGTGCCAAGGTGATTTGTTACTTTTCCGCTGGATCCTATGATCCAGACAGAGATGACGCCCACCTGTTCCATACAACTGACATAGGCTACACCATGACAGGATGGCCTAATGAAAAGTGGATAGATATCAGGTATTTCGAATGTATATATTAATGGGCGAACTATTGAGAAACTTTATAAATGTTGATCAATATTTAGTGATTGAGCTTTTTCAAATTCAAAAAGAGCGTCGTGACCAGACAAACACGAGAACACATGTTAAGCATCATTTTTTAACATACATGCACCATTCAAGCTAACGTTCATTTAGTGCTGGCCGTAAATTATCTCCATGTGCTATATCTAAACTATTTGATACAAAAGTCCACATTCGTATATTTAGTTGCTATATCTAAACTATTTCATACAACAGTCCACATTCGTATATTTAGTTGCTATATCTAAACTATTTCATACAACAGTCCACATTCGTATATTTAGTTGCTACATCTAAACTATTTCATACAAAAGTCCACATTCGTATATTTAGTTGCTACATCTAAACTATTTCATACAACAGCCCACATTCGTATATTTAGTTGCTATATCTAAACTATTTCATACAACAGTCCACATTCGTATAGTTAGCTGCTACATCTAAACTATTTCATACAACAGTCCACATTCGTATATTTAGTTGCTATATCTAAACTATTTCATACAACAGTCCACATTCGTATATTTAGTTGCTACATCTAAACTATTTCCTACAACGGTCCACATTCGTATATTTAGTTGCTACATCTAAACTATTTCATACAAAAGTCCACATTCGTATATTTAGTTGCTACATCTAAACTATTTCATACAACAGTCCACATTCGTATATTTAGTTGCTACATCTAAACTATTTCCTACAACGGTCCACAGTCGTATATTTAGTTACTATACCTAAACTATTTCATACAACAGTCCACATTCGTATATTTAGTTGCTACATCTAAACTATTTGATACAACAGTCCACAGTCGTATAGTTAGCTGCTACATCTAAACTATTTCATACAACAGTCCACAGTCGTATATTTAGTTACTAAACCTAAACTATTTCATACAACAGTCCACATTCGTATAGTTAGCTGCTACATCTAAACTATTTCATACAAAAGTCCACATTCGTATATTTAGTTGCTACATCTAAACTATTTCCTACAACGGTCCACAGTCGTATATTTAGTTACTATACCTAAACTATTTGATACAACAGTCCACATTCGTATATTTAGCTGCTACATCTAAACTATTGCATACAACTGTCCACAGTCGTATAGTTAGTGAAACATTTCATAAACACATTGTCATGCTTTTCCCCGATAATAAATTAAGGTGCTGCTTTCTTTTATATATATATATATCATTCATGGCACTGACGATTGTCTGGTCTAAAAACAAAGATTTTAATACTTCATTCGCTTGTTTACTTTTTGTCTGATAATTGAGTTACTACCTTTAAAATATGTCATGGAGCTTTTCATTACTTTGTCTTATAAGTTAGGTTCCTCTGTTTCGCTATGCAACCGAGCATACTTTTGTCTCGCGAGTAGGTTGCTACTGTTTACAATATCATACCGATTTTGCTTTTGTATGATAATTAAAACCTCTACTTTTGTTCTGCTACAACTAAGCTACTTCACACAAAATGAAATGTCCAACACTGTGTTTGATATGTAACTGGTTAATTATAGAATAATCCATTAACTGTCCGTGTTTATTCTGATAAGTAAGTCTCTACTTTCTATGCCTGTTCTTATTTTTAATACACTTCATCGGCCACTGTCCGTTGTTTGAGTTGATATGCAATTAGTAGTGGTGGATGATGTCAAACTTGAAAGTCGAAATTATTTTCACATTGTTGTTATTAGTAGAACGCCTTTTGATCTTATCTTTTTATAAACTAACTCAAGTCATGTTCTCTAATACATAGGTCCAGTAACGTAAAGAGTATTATGGCTAAACGAATGGACTTAGCCAAGAGTAAACATTGCGATGGTATTGAACCCGACAACGTTGATGGGTTTGAAGATGACAACGACAAAAAATTCCGCTTCACCTACAACGACCAGCTCGTTTATAATCGATGGTTGGCCGACCGTAGGTTCTTTAACATTTTTCTCAACTTTAATATGTCTAGAACTATTACAAGCGTTATTCTATGGAGATGTGGTCTATAAACTTCGGAAATTAAAAGGGTCTGACGGATTTCCTGACCACTTTAAAAGAAATAATCAGGAAATTCGTCAGAAAAACATACAACCCTTTGGTATTACAGCGCCCTTCATGTTTGATGATTGACCCTTTTACAGTCAGTCACTACGCTTCATTTTTCTATTGTGTAATGTCTGGACAGCTTCGTGGGATTCCATGATTGAACCTTCTGAAACTCTGAAAGGGGAGGTTGGTGCATGAACCTTCGTCTCTCCGGTTTTCTGATTGTACCCTAGACTGGTTTTCACGTTGACTGCAATTGCTGTAGTTCTTCAGTACAATTCTGGATATATCCTGAAGTGTTTCTAATTACTTGTTCTTTTAGATATATCTTTACAATAACATATACGTGTATCGTTTCCTAATTTCTCTGGATTTGGACTTTATTGTTAGAGATTGCCTTTTGGTGGGATGTACTTTTATTTACACTGTATTGAGAATTTGAGCTCTCAAGACAGGATAATAGCGAGGTAGTGTACACTTAAAATCGAGTTAAGCTAACCAGTGGGCCATATTGCGTACTGACCGTTCCAAGTCGGTAACCCTGTCTTCACCACTCTTTGTGTTATGTATTGTCTGTCCTTTTCATTGTATAGTTAATTTGCTCTTTGCTTGTGGTACAGTGCGGATCTACGATGCCATTGCGGTTGGGTGCTGTGGTTTCTATAGTACTATTTTTCTCATTTATTAAACAATTATCAACCATTTGTAAACTACGTCTTAATGTGGGATTGTTACATTGTTACGCTTAAATATCGAAAACATGATGTAAGAAAGTCATAAAACAGGCAACAAAAACGTTTATAGAGCATGACTCTATTGGAATGAATTCTTTATTGAGACTCTCTTTAAATTATGTGTTTCCAATACAGTACACCATGTAAAATGTCGCAATCTTGAACACATGAAACCTACACAGATAGAGGTCATATCATGGGATATGTTACTGATAACATATCAGAATTAAATATGTGGTAACGGTAGAACTGTTGTTGAACAGTAACGAAGTGTATAGCAATGTAAATAAAAGTGTTACCACAGTATATGCAATCTTAAAAAACGAACACAGTATGTTATTACTCGGGTAAATCTGAGACAAATTTTAATCGAGACAATTTGCAGATCTATAGAAGTTTTTGTATCAAATTTTAAAGCAATGTATTGAAAAATGTGGGTAAGGTAAGACCCGCACGACGATTTTAAACAGAATTTTAAGAATGAAGGTCCAACTTTGGTTATAATAGCATGCGATGACACTACTTGCAGAATACTAAAGCTCAACAGTTCATATTTTCAGAGAAAATGATTCAGATGTCACATCCGTATACATTAAAATAAGAAATGGGAATCATCTCAAGAACACGTTATATTCATACGCACAGAAATAAAGTGAAGAACCCTACGTGAATCGGCCACATAAATGAGTGCGTGGTTTTTCGCATACAAATTCAACGTGTGTCGAGGAGTACGATTTGTGCACACTTCCACGTATTACATATTCTAATCAAAAAACATATAAATTCAGTTAGCGGTGTTCAAGTCCATGTCAGCATTCGTTTCATCGCTCGGCAATTTCCGTCAAGATGAGAAAAAATCGTAATGACGGAAAAGGGCGTTTGATGCTCAGAAGAGATATGTGTATTAGTTTTGCGAGGCCCATTACCATGGTTTATATACTGACATGTTTATATTCTGAGGGCCATTATCATAATTCATATGTTGGCAAATGTATATTCCGAGGCCCATTATCACGGCTCATATATTGGCATATTTATATTCTGAAGCCCATTACTTTGGTTCAAGTTTTTGAATAGTTATATTCCGACACCCATTACATTGGTCTATACATTGGCATATTTATATTCTGAGGACCATTACTTTGGTTCATGTTTTTGAACAGTTATATTCCGACACCCATTACATTGGTTTATACATTGGCATATTTATATTCCGAGGCCCATTAACATGTTTCATATATTGGCATATTTATATTCCGAGGCCCATTATCATGTTTCATATATTGTCATATTTATATTCCGAGGCCCGTTATCACGGCTCATATATTGGCATATTTATATTCTGAGGTCCATTACTTTGGTTCATGTTTTTGAATAGTTATATACCGACACCCATTACATTAGTTTATATATTGGCATATTTATAGTCTGAGGCCCATGACACTGATTCATATATTGGCATACCTATATTCCAAGGTCCTTTACCTCGGTTCATTTATTGACATATTTATATTCCGAGGCCCAATACCATGGTTTATATATTCAGAGTTCCAGTACCAATGTTACTATATTAGCATATTTATATTCAAATGACCATGCCCGTGGTTCATATATTGGTATATTTATATTCAGAGGCCCATGCACGTGATTTATCAATCGGATTGAAGAATGATGCTGAACAGATTCATGAGCTGCACTCCAAGTTTGACTGGGCCCTCAACGAGGAATGTCACGAAAACGACAGCGGCAAGGAATGTGATTTGTATAAACCATTCCTGGACGAAGGAAAGGTAGGATGTTTTATCCGAGTTCAGTTTGTATAAACCATTCCTGGACGAAGGAAAGGTAGGATGTTTTATCCGAGTTCAGTTTGTATAAACCATTCCTGGACGAAGGAAAGGTAGGATGTTTTATCCGAGTTCAGTTTGTATAAACCATTCCTGGACGAAGGAAAGGTAGGATGTTTTATCCGAGTTCAGTTTGTATAAACCATTCCTGGACGAAGGAAAGGTAGGATGTTTTATCCGAGTTCAGTTTGTATAAACCATTCCTGGACGAAGGAAAGGTAGGATGTTTTATCCGAGTTCAGTTTGTATAAACCATTCCTGGACGAAGGAAAGGTAGGATGTTTTATCCGAGTTCAGTTTGTATAAACCATTCCTGGACGAAGGAAAGGTAGGATGTTTTATCCGAGTTCAGTTTTAAAGTATATTCTTGTAAGTAAGTTAGGTGAAACAAAGTTAATTGCTACTTAATTACTACTTAAAACAATACTTAACTATCTGTCAAAATGATAATAATAATGATGATGATGATGATGATGGTGATGAAGATTATGATGAGGATGATGATGAAGATGATAATAATAATAATAAAGATAAAATATGCAATATTTCTTTCTTATTTCAGTTGGATCTCGGGTCTGTCATACTTTCTTTTCTATGCAAATTAGTGGATCAACCTCAACCAGATTTACGTTACTTGTCAGTCTACGGTCACAATTACAATTTTCCGTCGGAAACATATCTTAAATACCGTTAAATGCATCTTCCTGAAACTGCATACGTCTATGTGCCCTTTTCAACACATAATTGTGTTGTTCTATACTTGAGTCATCACCAAAGACAATTGTTATCTGAACTGAAAAGTGTGCGATGTCATATTGTTTCTAAAACTGTTTTGTAGCTGTTTTTTCCATGCGGGCCATGGGATTGATGATATGTTTTCGATGAGATTTAAAAACAAAGGTTCACAATAATGACGCGTACAAACGATAATCAATCTCTTTCAGCCTGTGTTTAATGTGGAATACGTAAACAGCGAAAGCGTGTCGTCGCATGACCTCGCCAAATGTCATTCGCATCATCCTGCGGGAATGTCCACACAGTTCAAACTGGAGGACCTGACAGCTTGGGTACACCATTGTCCCGGCCAATAATCCAGCGAGGAGCAGGATGTAATGTTAAGTAAATAAAGGATTATACGGGATAGTTTTGTTTATGAAAATAATAAAGTAAACACACTTTTAATGTCTGTTTAATTAGTTGTGTCCAGTTTTTAAAGCTACGCAGTCTCTATATCAATCGATTTCTTCTTTGTAGGCGTCTCCTTATGTGTAACTTCATGTTCAACAGCTCATGCCGAAATCAGTTATTTAAGCGATCAAATTTAGCGCAGTAAATCATTATATCTTATCGGTTTTATGACGGAGGGATTTTAAACCTTAGAATTACACACACACACACACACACACACACACACACACACACACGCGCGCAGGAAATCATTTACTGTAGAGACATCGACCAGTGCGCATCGTATCTATACACAGGTATTAGTATTTTTTACAGACTTTTTGTTTAGCCTCCTTCGGGGCTCAAACACACAACCTTCTGATTTCAAGTCAGGTGCTCTATCCAATGAACTATAACGTTACTTGCGAAAAAGTGTACTAACTACCATTTATAGCTTAACATAGTTGAACGCAACTCGAGAAGGATCAATACATATATAGTCCATCTTGTCGCACGTGTAAATTAACATTGTCTGATGTAATACTTTAAAACAACCATATCTCGAATTGTTTTGAGGCTTTGCTGTTTGTCGCATTTGATGTTTGTCCGCGGTCTTGTATTGTCTTGCCCTCAATGGTTTATTCTCTTGTTGCTCTGGCTTCTGCCAAGTCATCGAATACATTCATTGTGGCTTTTTAGGCTTTCTTTTTTGAATTTATATATACACGAACATCTAGATGTTTTACTAATATTGCCTTTTAACGCTGCCTTGTTGGTTAGTGGTAGAGAATATTTTATGGCGGGGATTTCTTTATTTATACTGTCCCGTTTAATTGGGATGACAATAGGGTAAGTGTGAGGTTTGGTGCACCCTAGAACCTGGTTTAAACCCCCAGTGGCCTTTTTGGCCACTGACCGTTCCAAGACGGAATCCCTATTGTCAACCCTTTTGTGTTTGTGATGTCGTTTGCATTTTTTATTACTTCTGCCTTCTCGTTTGTCTGTTTGCGTGTTTGTTTTTGTGTTTTGTGGTTGACTGTCGTCATTGAATGCTACTTTCCCTGTCCGATTTTTGTATCTTTCTTGTTATTTAGCGCTTGATGAGTTTTTGTGTGCGCGCTAGGTATTACGTAATGCCTATTTAGTGTTAAAAATGCTACAACATACCAATAAATAGCCGTACGCATAGATTTCTGCCTTAACACTTAACACTTTTGCGGTGTTCGTCGATTATTACTTCACACGTGACTCATTCATATTCATGGGTTATTACCCGTTAAAATAGGGTCTTAAGCTAATTATTGCGAAAATATAATATAAAAAGATGCCCATACGCGGTTCTTGAAATACTCCGGTTATCTTGGTTATCTACGACTAAATTTGGCAAAGATAAACAGATACACACTCAGCAGATAGCTAACATTATAGATAGGGACCAAAAGCCAGGTTTTAGGACCCAATCTAGACACGTCGGACAAAAGCACCAAACTTTCCTTAATGTGTGCTTTATATTTCTCCATATTTTTAAAACGGTCCCCAAAGGTTCGTGAGTCCCTAAATGTATTGTTCTTGAAAAAACAACTAAAACTGCTGATTTCTGGAATAATTCAATAAACATATATTTTAAATGATATTCATTTTTTTCTTTACCCATTTAAGTGTACTGATATATTTGTATGAAAAATATCTATGGGTATTTTGGCAAAAAATATGGAAAAAAGAGTTTAAAAAAACACTAAAACTGCTAATTTCTGGAATAGCTTAATAAACATTTGTTTCTTTAGCATATCTCTTATTTTCTTTTATCATATTAGGTATAATGATATTTTATATATTTTATCTTATTTTTAAAACGGTCCCCAAAGGTTCGTGAATCCCTAAATGTAGTTTTTTTTGGGTCAAAATGTTGGAAAAATAACTAAAACTGTTGATTTCTGGAAAAATTCAATAAAACTATATTTTAAATGCTTATTTACTGATTATTTTATTTATCCATTTAAGTGTATTAATATATTTGTATGAAATAATAAATAAATAAAGGGATATATATGGGTATTTTGGCAAAAAATATGGAAAAAAGAGTTTAAAAAATACTAAAACTGCTAATTTCTGGAATAGTTTAATAAAAATTATTTCTTTAGCATATCTCTTATTTCCTTTTACCATATTAGGTATAATGATATTTTATACATTTCATCTTATTATTAAAAGGGTCCGCGAAGGTTCGTGAATCCCTAAATGTTTTCTTTTTGGGTCAAAATGTTGGAAAAATAACTAAAACTGTTGATTTCTGGAATAATTCAATAAAACTTTATTTTAAATGCTTATTCATTATTTTATTTATCCATTTAAGTGTATTGATATATGTCAATGAAATAATAAATACAGGAAGGGATAAATATGGGTCTTTTGGCAAAAAATGGAGAAAAAAGTAGTAAAAATGAAGTACTAAAACTGCTGATTTCTGGAATAGTTCGATAAAAATATTTATTCAGCTTATCTCTTATTTTCGTTTACCATATTAAGTAGAAGGATATTTAATTCATTTCCTCTTGTTTTTTAAAGGGTCGTGAATCCTTAAATATATTTTTTAGGGTAACAAAAACCCTAAAAATGTTGATTTCTGTAATAAACATATATTCTAATTTTTATTCATTATTATGAAATGTCAGAATATCCCTAACTTCCTATATCACACTCGGTGTAATGATACTTTCATCTAATTATTTAAATAACTCACTCAATCAATCAATCAATCAATCAATCAATCAATCAATCAATCAATCAATCAACCAATCAATCAATCAATCAATCAATCAATCAATCAATCAATGAATCAATAAAGGGATACATTTGGGTATTTTGTAAATAAAAGGAAATAATTAAACTGCTGATTTCTGCAATAATTCAATAAAAACATATTTGTATTAGTTTCCGTTATGACTGTGTTTTTGTTTAAATCCTTTTACTAGTATAAGAAGGGAACGTTAGATATAAGCTATCCGTGTGCGTAACATGACAGGTGTGGCCTGTACGAGTATGGGTGTTTGTATATTGAAACCTGATGTATCTATATTCTGCACAAATATGTAGGTGTGAATCTGTGTTGTATCTATATTGCTACGAACGTGACTTTATGTTAGGACTTTCTCCAGATACACAAGCTGATGTCATCGACGCTTTTAATAACACCTCACGCTATCTGGATGATATACTTAATTTGGCTAATCCTTTTTTTTTCTTCTATGGTTCCTAACATTTATCTTCCAGAACTAAAACTCAATAAAGCTAACGTTTCGGATTCTGTCTCTCCGTTTCTTGATTTAAATATTTCTGTTGAAATGGAGTAGTAAACTAAAATTTATGATAAGAGAGATGGTTTTGATTTCGATATTGTTAATTATCCACATTTGGATGGGGATATTCCCATACTGTTTCTTATGGAGTGTATATTTCTCAGGGTATTCGTTTTGCCAGAGCTTGTAACCGTGTTTAGAACTTCTACCTTCGTAATCTTAACATTACTGAAAGACTCCTCCAACAGGGTTACCGTTACCATAAGTTACGCAAGACTTTTTCTAAGTTTTATTATCGTAACACTGATCTGCTGGACAAATATAATAGCAATCTTAAAACACTTCTGCGACAAGGTTTATCATAACCCGTATTTTATGGAGATGTGTGTACGGTTTTCCCCTTGATGCTCTGACTTCGGACAAATCATCGAGTACATATGAAATTAGCTTCTTAGGTTTAACTTATTTTTTGATATATTATATCTATGAACATTTCTGTGTTTTTTCTTATAACGCCGATCTACGCTTTCACTGATGTAAGGGGTTAACTCGGCGGGGGATTATTTTTTATTTACACTGTCCTGTTGTTTATGGATGATGGCAGGGTAAGAGTGAGGTTTGGTGTACCCTTGAACCGGTTTAAACTCCCCGGTGGTCCCTTTTGCCACTGACTGTTCCAAGGCGGTACCCCTGTTGTCAACCCTTATAAATTTATGTTTGCGATGTGTTTTTTTTTTACTGAATTTGTTTGTGATGTACTTTTTGAATCACATTTGCTTTGTAATACTTGTTGGAGTGAGTGTATTCTGTGAATACTACTCTTCCTGTTGGACCTATAACCTTTTTTTCTTGGTGGCTTTAATCTCACTGCATCAATGTTCTGTACACTTTGTGGTGTACCATGATAGGTATGGCCTAAATCTGTATGGGTATGAGCTACTTGAAGCCTTCTGAAGCTATATTCTGTACACTTCATGGATCATGTATACTTACTTGTAAATTGATATTTATGGCCTGTATTTATATGAGTATTGGCTACTTGAAGCATTCTGACTCTATGTTCCATACAATACCTGGGTGTGGGCTTACATGTAACCTGACAGGACTGGCATGTATGGTCTGTATATATGTATAAGCGTGGGTAACTTGAAGCCCACTGTATCAGTGTTGTGTCCAATGTGGGGTTGTGATCTTACATGTAACATGACAAGAAAGGCATGTATCTGTATGAGTGTGGACAACTTGAAGCCTTCTGTATCTAAAAGTATGTTCTTTACAATACGTGGGTATATACTGAAGTGTAACACTAGAATGACGTGTATCTGTATGAGTGTAGGTATGCTGAAGCCCGCTTCCTCTTGGTTCTGTACAATATGTGAGTGTATACTTAAGTGTATGGTCTGTATCTGTTTGGGTGTCGGCAGTTTGAAGACTTCTGCATCTATGTTCCGTATACTATGTGGCTCTATACTTAGTGTAACATGGCAGTAATGACCTGAATCTGTATGAGTGTGGCTAGCTTGAAGCCTGCTGCCTCTACGGTCTGCACTATACGTGTAAGTGAACAACTTGAAGCCTTCTGCATCTATGTTTTTTATAGGTGTTAACAAGACATGCATGGCTTGTATCTGTTTGGTTGTGGGCAACTTGAAGCCCACTGCCTCTTTGTTTCGTACACTATGTGGGTATACGAGTATACATATATGGAAATTGATAGGCCTATATCTGTGTGAGTAAGGGCAACTTGAAGCCCACTGTATGGCCAGTATATGAAGGAGTGTGAGCAACTTGAAGCTTTCTGCATCTATGTTTATTGCAATACGTAGGCATTCTTACATGTTAACATGACATGTATGGCTGTTTTTGTGAGTTGAAGACACTGTTTCTGTGTTCAGTACAATACATGGGGTATATCCGTATATGTAACATGAAAGGTAATCGCCTGTATGGGTGTGTATGGGTGTGTATGGGTGTGGGTAATTTGAGCCACCTTCCTGTATGTTCTGAACACTCTTACGTGTTACATAAGTATGGCCTGTATGAGACTGTATGGGTGTGGGAAACTTGAAGCCAGCTGTCCTATGTTTTGTAAATATGTGGGTGAATACTTACATCACAGGTGTATCATAATGCAATCTGGAAGAATGACTTTTAATATGCTAAATCGGAGTCTTAACCTAAACAAAAAAAACACAACATTTAATAAATATATTATAGAGAAGCTTATATCTAAACCAAAAACAAAATAAAACATATCCGTTTAAATGGTCTTTGGGTTAAGCCATTATTAAGAATATATTGCTATCTTTAAGCATTTGGATGGCGCCCATTTTGAAATGTGATAAACATAGTAACATGGGGTGGGGTGGGGTGGGGTGGGGTGGGGGTGAGGGTTGGGGGACATTTATTATATTACAGAGAAGCTTAAATTGGTTGACTGTCCTCGCTGAATGCTACTTTCCCTGTCCGATCTTTTTATATTTCTTATAAGCCAAAAATAAATAAAAAACTTCTGTGTAAATGTTGTTTTGGGTTAAGCCATAATTAAGAATGAATATATTGCTATATTTAAGCATTTGAATGGCGGCTATTTTATAATGTGCTAAAATCAGTAACAGAATGACCTCTGACCTTGGGGACCCTTTTCAATTTTAAAGTTAGGCTACCAACTACTATCCCAGAAAGTTTGGTGATTTTGTCCACTATGTCCACATCCGACCATTTTGGTCCCTAGTTGTTAGGGATATGGTTAGGTTACAAGTTGGGCAAAGATAAGCAGATCATAGCTAGATTTAGGGATATGGTTAGATTATAGTTTTAAATTGAAAGTCCAGATTTAAGCAGTAATCGAACGCTTTTTATTGCTGCTAGCTCTGGTCGACGTCATTCTAATTACTTTCGTAAAATGTCACGTATAATACATATTGCAATTATGGATGAGTAGCCATCACAATTAGTATCGGTTTATACTGATGACAGCCATCTTAACATTCGCACAAATATCACAATTTTATTTTGGACCAGCATTACAAATTAAATTTTTTGGCCATTCCGATATTTTGATAGTTGCCAATATCGGTCATTAGTTATATAAGCGACCTCGGCTGGGACCCGAGGAAGTCTCACCAACTCACTAAATATATCCAATTCGTTATAAAAACTTCAAAATCTTACTCTTTTATTCAATATTTCGGCACCTTGACCTTTTCCAAGAGAAAAAGATTCACGAAACACTTATGTCACATCCATTTTGCGTTGAGCCATGACAGTAGAAACGTCCGTGGCGTTTACGCAAAATGGACGTGACATAAGTGTTTCGTGAACTTTTTTTCCTTGAAAAAGGTCAAAGGCCGAAATATTGAATAAAATAGTAACATTTAATTTTTTTTATACTGCTTCCCTTTATGGAAGATTTATTGAAGATCATTTCGTTATATTTGGTGAGTGTTTAAGCATGATCGTGTGGTTATACAGGGTTATTCAGTTGAAATATTTGTTTATGTAGGATTGCGTTGTTTTCAGAAACCACGCCGAAATAGCGAATTTTACGTACCCTACCTACTTTTCGAACGGGTGGATTCATTTAAAGGGAATGTAGCCACACAGTCAAAATATCTTTAAAAAATGCATAAAATTTGTTTTCATTATTTGGAAAAAAGGCCAGGCATTTCGACCTCAGTTTACCCCGATAACATCCGAAATCAGGATTGACCACGTGTACCACGACAAGGGCTGAGTATTACCCTTTCGTGTGATAACTATCTCTTTACTCCTCGAACAATGATGAACCCGACTCAGAGAGACGGCGGACCGGTGGACGCAATATGGATGGGCGGACGGACGACGGACGAAGAGTTATCACCGTATATTAGCTCACCTCTGAGCCTTTTACTCATGTTAGCTTTTGACCGATTCTTCATGCATTAACAAAATAATAATGTTTTCCATAAATGTACTCTCAACATTTCAATTAAATGTTATGAAAAAAGAATTTACCCCTGTCACATAACAAAGCAAGGCTGAGCACGGGTACCACCATATACTAGTAGGCAGAATATTACTCTTTAACTCGACTCAAAAATCGTCGAGTGGCCTCTAGACTAAATAGTTCAACAGGTACACCAAGGTGACTTCTGTTTATATCTAGGGACTCGAATTGTAAGTGTGTGATAATAGTACTTTGACATAGCTACGGTATCACACAGAAATGCAGTAGTATTCAGATTACTTAATTAAATTTTGAAGTAGGTAATTGACCTTATTGTTAGACATAAAAGTTAAGGAATATGCTATTGGTTATCAAGCTAGTAACTTATCGAATTTATATCAGAGTTTAATTCACAGGAGTTTAATAGGCTAACCTAGCTATATTTAAAGGGACACAGGGAATCTTTGTACCAAGCGTTAATTGAGCGTCTCGATTCATTTATCTAGTTTTAAACATATTATTGGTGCAAAATAATCAACAGTTAATAATATGCAAAAACAATTTGCTTTATAAATTCTTATAATTAATATTAATGATTGAACAATTGCAAGTTATGTAAAAGAATAAAGGGACGCCGTGAGTTTTAAAACAAGAGGTCAATGACCTTGAAGCTCTACTGATATATTTTTATAGCTAGATCAGCCATGGGAACCTGTGAAGTTTTATGAAAATAGGACCAGCACTGTCAGAGAAGTAGTCGCCACAAGTTTTTCTTATGGAATCAAAATAAATTTGTTTAGGACCAACTACATGTCATGCCAGTCATTTTAGTAAAGGTTCCACATCAATACCTCTTATGGTTTTTGAGAAGAAATGGCCGAAAATTAGCTATTTATAGCTATGAATTACCGGCCGACTTGAACTTTTGCTAGGATCAACTAGACGTCAAGAGCAACATTCCTGTGAAGTTTCATGAAACTCATTCAAGCAGTTTCAGAGTAGTAGTCGCAACAAGTTTTTACTATATGTAAACAAAGATGGTCGCTGGCAGACATGTTTAATGTCGAATAAAATAATTTTCGACAAGGATCAACATCATGTCATGCTGATCATTTTAGAAAAAGTCCCATACTAATATCACTTAAAGTTTTCAAAAGTAGCCGCTACAAATTTGTTTTGTAGAAATCTATTTTTAGCCGTGGCGACCATCTTGACTTTTCGGTCGACCTGAAATTTTGCTAGGATCAACTAGATATCAAGAGCAACATTCATGTGAAGTTTTATGAACATCCATCAAGTAGTTTCAGAGGAGTAGTCGCTACACATTTGTACTATATAACTACGTAAACAAAGATGGCCGCTGGCAGCCATGTTTAATGTCAAATTAAAATGATTTTCGACAAGGACCAAAATCATGTCATGGTGATAATTTTAGAAAAAAAAATATATCAATATCACTTAAAGTAATCGCTACAAATTTGTTTTTTAAAAATCTATTTTTAGCCATGGCGGCCATCTTGAATTTCCAGCCAATCTGAAAATCAGCTAGGATCAATAAGACATCAAGAGCAACATTCCTGAGAAGTTTTATGAAAATCCGCAAGTAGTTGCAGAGAAGTAGTCACTACAAAATTTACTATATAACATGGCCTGTTTAATGTCAAATCAAAATTATTTTCGACAAGGATCAACATCATGTCATGCTAATCGTTTTAGAAAAAGTACTCTATCAATATATTTTATAGTTTTCAAGAAGTAGTCGCTACAAAATTGTTTTTTAAATTGTTTTTTTAGCCATGGCGGCCATCTTGAATTTCCAGCCAACCTGAACTTTTGCTAGGATCAATCAGATATAAAGAGCAACATTTCTGTGAAGGTTCATGAACATCCGAAATGTAGTTTCAGAGATACGAGTTTTTACTATATAACTCTGTAAACAAAGATGGCCGCTGGCGGCCATGTTAAATGTCGAATCAAAATAGTTCTGGACAAGGATGTCATGATGATCATTTTAGAAATTAACACAAATCCGATTGGTCACCGCCCAAGAAGCAAATGTGGACCCTATGATGATGTCTACCTAAATCATTAAAGGACGGTAGCGTTTGATGTTTGTCTTAAATCGTGTCTTGTCGTAACCTTAATGATTTGTTCTGTTGTTGTTCTGGCTTCTGTCAAGCCATTGAGTACTTGCTTTATGGCTTTCTAATTTATTTTTTTAATTATTATATACATGATCATTTATGTGTTATACTTATATTGCTATTTTGCTAATAATGCTGCCTTGATTTTTTAGAGAATATAACATGTCGGGGATATCTTTATTTCGCTGTCCTGTTTTATTGGGATGACAACATGGTTAGAGGTTTGGTGCACCCTAGAACCTGGTTTAAACCCCTAGTGGCATTTTGTTTTGCCACTGACCGTTCCAAGGTGGTTGCTCTAATATTAACCCTTGTATGTTTGTGATATAATATCATCTTGCCTTTTATTCATCTTTTTAGTAGTTGTTTGTTTCTATGCGTGTTTTTGGTTGACTATGGTCCTTGAATGCTACATTTCCTGATTGGCTTTTATACCTACTTTTCATCAAAATCTTTGATAGGTGTGATGGAAATATGCCGATTATGTAAGTTTGCCAACATACATACAACGGACGCAAGGTAGTCTGATATTTTACCTGCTTTTTAATTTTGTCTTTTGACTGTTACTTGTGATACGCAGGTTTCATAACCTTTGCTCCCAACTAAATTCCATTTTTTTGTTTCGCCCATTGTTTTCTAGGTTTAGGGCAAAGCATTCTATTAGAAACTGGGCCCATAGGCCGCTGGTAATGAAATGGTATGAAAATACCTCATTTCCATGTTAACGGTCAAATGCATATCATCTTCGGGATGGCTCAAATTTTTGTACAGTTGACATTTTAAATATTGAGTTCTACTCAACCCGGGACTAGAGGGCATGAATGGTAGCAAGCATTTTTCACTACCGTTCATGAATCAAACCGAGACTGCACTATTTTGTTGTATTTATCGTGTTCGACGATTTCCAAATTTCTCATTTCATACTCGTTTTATATTGCAAACATGAAATTGGTATGGATGAAACAAATAACAAGCTTTTGTGGTAGATGCGTTTATTAGTCCGTATTTATTGTAACATCTTAGAGGGAAAAAAGTGTTTAAACAGTTTATTAATATTTTACAATATCATTATAATGTTCCCAATCTATATCTTAAATATGTGTAAGATTTCATATGATTTCATTTGTAGATCTAAAATATAAGACTATTGCATACATGTAACTTATAAACATTTTGCGACATGATGGCAATTTAGCGTTTTGCTAACATAATTCCCCCTTTTTTGTTTACAAGCATGGTATGTGATTTTTCTATCGGTATGTAATAGTACTATGTGAATACACGCAACAGCTATTGATGGTACCCGTTTGGAAATAAAAGGGCTCTTTTGTTCCTAAATAAGGCATTCCATTGACGGATTAAATAATACGTTCAGTTTAGACTTATTCAACGTTTAATTCATTTTTCGAAGTCCTTAGTTAAACCATAGTATATTATTAAATGGTGAAGTTGACAATACCGACAGTAGCAGTTGTATTATATTGTATTGTCTCTTGGTTATGTAAAATGAAACCAGACTTAATTACACAATTTTAATACTACTTTAATATAAATGGTTCATAACTTTTGTTTTGAAAATCTATTGAAAAATAAAATAAATATAGCCTGACGTTGTTTTTGTTTGCAGTAACATGAAGTAACGGTAATTATTTCAACTATTTTTCAAGATAAAATGAAAGAGTGACTTTACATGAAAACCTTGTTACAATATGTTAGAATTTACTGAAGTTGCAAAGAACTCAATCATGTAGAAACGCCTGTCTGTTCTTAAACATTGACTTTATAAATAAACCCATCAAAATAAAATAGTATGGCTGCTAAATATTTTTTATTAGAACCGATTTAAAACAAATCACATTTGATTTACTACCCATGTTTGATATGTTTTGGAATTAGTATCATTGGCTTTCACCAGTATCCAATAGCAATTATTATCATGTTTGGAGCACGATGTTTTTTAGAACTTAATCACTTCTACATAAGTACTAAATAACAATAAACGGTATAAATCCGGACTATCTTGTTTAAAAGATGAAACATTTTCGGTAATCTCCCCTTATTTACATGTTGCAAGCATTACATCACAGCATGTAAATAGCAATTTCTATAACGTCAACAAAACAACCTTGCAAACGCAATTTACTCTAGAAAATAAATCATCTTTTGAACGGTGATTAATAATGACGGTGATCTATGATGATAAAAGAAAAATAAACCCACACATTGCTGGTAAACCCACCCAACTGACGCATAAACAAAGGAAAGTCATTGGCCAATACAGATAAGTAAGCTGTATCTTTAAAATATTTAATGTAATCATAGTTTCTTGCAAATGTCTACACACATGCTGTATACTGTAAACGGAGACCTATGGTGACTGAGCCGTTTGTATTCTCTGGATACGGAGCACCTATGGTGACTGAGCCGTTTGTATTCTCTGCATATTTTTAAATTATAAAACTGGTAATTTTTTTGAATTTGGTAAACCGTATTGTTTTTTTAAATAATTATTTTGTGGTACCACGTCGCATTGCCAAACCTGGCCAAAACAATTAAATTAACGGTCATCATACACACATGACACAAAATTACACAATAATTAATATATATAATAAATATATCAATATCATGATAATATCAAGTAATACCATCATGGTGTATGTTTCCCAAATATAAGAAAATATCTATGTTTTTGCAGCGTGATCAAGTTTAGAAATGTTTCCATATTTTTTTTATACTGTTTTGTTTTATTAATTATTAATGTTCCTAGAAATAGTTGCTGTTTGGCGTAAACATGACTCATCTTTGTAATATATGGTTTCGGGTGGTTGGTGTACTTTTACATGTAAACATATCAAACATATTACATGTATATTTGATATATAACACCAGCAATGATTAATATACACTTGTTCAAACATGATTAATAATGAATCAGTAAACTTCACTTCCATATATTGCATGGTGTAGCAATATTTTAGCTTAACAAAATTTAATATTTTAGGTAACTCAATCGTATACCAATTCATTTTAATTACATTTTAACATTGTGATTGTGTGATAAGGAATAATAAAGCATGTAATATAAATAGACACAACATGGGTAATTCCACCATACCTACGCATATAAAGGAAAGTCACAGGCCAATTACAATATTAAGCAATTAAATGTTATTTTTTCAGATGCATTTGATTACTACTATTCATTAAATGTCTATATACATGTATATATGTGCACTTTGAGATTTACCGTTGTATATAACATAATAAAGCAACCGTTTCTGTTATTATATTTAACTGAACCTTGATGCATATATTTGAAGTTTGATGCGGTTTTATTTTCGAAACGACACAATAAATTTAAACCTAGTTATCTATTCAGATAAAACAAAGCAACATATGAATAATATATAATACTAAATAAAATACAATTAGAAATAAAGTATTAAATCAATATGTTGCCTGTTTATTAAATCTTAGAAAACCGATGTAATCCAGATAACTGAATTCCAATCTCAGCGATTTAGTTTAGCAAATTCATAAGTGAATTCTAAAATTTGAAAAGCGCGTTCATTTATTCTCTGTTAATTTTAGTCAGTCTTGCTCAGAATACAAATGGCTGTTTATATGACTCGTCTTTTAACTTGTATCGGTAACGGTGGACATTCCCATGCATATATGTTGTTACATGAAACACATTTGAAATATACTAATATTAACATGACTCATCCTTTTACAATATGGTAGTGGGTGGATAATGCTCCATTTCCATGTAAACATATCAAATACATGTATATTACATAAAGCATATATTTGATTATGTTGTGCCATCAATGATAAATATAGACTCGTTCAAAGATAATTGATAATGAACCATTAACCTTCACTTCCATACATGTATATTGCAACCATGGTGTAGCAATATTTTAACTAAACAAGATATACATTCTTTACAACATTTAAAAACATTGTATACCAATTCATTTGAATTATATTTTGAACTGTAATTTTATGATAATGAATTAATAAAGCATGTAAAATAAACAGACACAACATGGGTATTTCCACCATACCTACGCATATAAAGGAAAGTCATAGGCCATTTACAATTTTAAGCAAATTTAACGTTATTTTTAATTTCAAATTCCAATAGGCCGTGTTTTCAGATGTATTTGATTACTGCTATACAATAAATGCCTACACATATGTGCACTTTAATCGAGTTGTTACCATTGAAAATATATAATAATAAAACAACCGTCTCCATTATTATATTTAACTCGACCTTAATGCATATATTTGAAGTTTGGTGCGCTTTTTTTTCGCCACGTTACATTTAAACCTAGTTATCTATCAGATAAAACAAAGCAACATACGATTAATATATAAAACTAAATATAACAATATGAGAAATAAAGTAATAAATCAATATGTTGCCCGTTTGTAGCATCTTAGAAAACCGATTTAAAGCAGATAACTGAATTCCAATCTCAGCGATTAAGTTTAGCAAATATATAAGAAAATTCTAAAATTGGAAAAACGTGTTCATTTATTTTCTGTTAATTATCGTCATCCTTGCTCAAAATACGAATGGCTGTTTATATGACTCGTCTTTTAACGTTCATCGGTAACGGTGGACATTCCCATGCATATATGTTGTTACATGAAACACATTTGAAGTATACTAAGAAGGCTAAAAATATCGGACAGGGAAAGCAGCATTCAAACATGACTCATCCTTTTACGATATGGTAGTGGGTTGTTAATGCTCCATTTCCATGTAAACATATCAAATACATGTATATTACATAAAGCATATATTTGAGCATGTTATACCATCAATGATGAATACAGACTCGTTCAAAAATAATTGATAATGAACCATTAACCTTCACTTCCATATACTGCAACCATGGTGTAGCAATATTTTAACTAAACACGATATACATTCTTTACAACATTTAAAAACATTGTATACCAATTCATTTGAATTATATTTTGAACTGTAATTTTATGATAATGAATTAATAAAGCATGTAAAATAAACAGACACAACATGGGTATTTCCACCATACCTACGCATATAAAGGAAAGTCATAGGCCATTTACAATTTTAAGCAAATTTAACGTTATTTTTAATTTCAAATTCCAATAGGCCGTGTTTTCAGATGTATTTGATTACTGCTATACAATAAATATCTACACATATGTGCACTTTAACCGAGTTGTTACTATTGAAAATATAAAATAATAAAGCAACCGTTTCCATTATTATATTTAACTCGACCTTAATGCATATATTTGAAGTTTGATGCGCTTTTATTTTCGCCACGTTACATTTAAACCTAGTTATCTAATCAGATAAAACAAAGCAACATACGATTAATATATAAAACTTAGAAATAAAGTAATAAATCAATAAGTTGCCCGTTTGTAGCATCTTAAGAAACCGATTTAAACCAGATAACTGAATTCCAATCTCAGCGATTTAGTTTAGAAAATATATAAGTAAATTCTAAAATTTGAAAAACGTGTTTATTTATTTTCTGTTAATTATCGTCATCCTTGCTCAGAATACGAATGGCTGTTTAAATGACTCGTCTTTAACGTTTATCGGTAACGGTGGACATTACCATGATTGTTTGCTGTTGAATATTAAATATTTAGGTTATACTAATATTAACAGGACTGATCTTTTTTTACGTTATGGTAGTGGTAATGTTTTATTTCCATGTAAACATATCAAATACATGTATATTACATAAAGCATATATTTGAGCATGTTATTCCATCAATGATGAATGAATGAATGAATGGTGTTTTACGACACGTCGACACATAAATAGGTCATATTGTGCGCAAAAACCGAACATGCACTTGTTCAAACATAATTAATAATGAATCAGTAACCTTCACTTTCATATACTGCAACCATGTTGTAGCAATATTTAACTGAACAATATATACATTCCTTACTTAACTTAACACATTGTATAACAATTCATTTAAATTATATTTTGAACTGTGATAATGAATTAATAAAACATGTAAACTAAACATTAAAAGAATACATGGGTAATTCCACCTTACCTTCGCATATAAAGGAAAGTCACAGGCCAGTTACAAGCCAGAGCAAGTAAACGCAATTTTTCTTTAAACTTCCAATTCCAAATGTTTTAATATATTTTTTTCCGTTGTATATCAACTTTTACTATAATATGATATGAAAATTGCAACTGGTATTAAAATTCCAACATAAGCGATTTTGTATAAAATATCATAAGTGAATAATAAAAGTTGAAATATTTAGTTTATCTTACTTCTCGTCATCCTTGCTCAGAACAAGAATGGCTGTTTATATGACTCGTCTTTTAACGTTTATCGGTAACGGTGGACATTCCCGTGCATATATATTGTTACAAACACAAACGTATAAAACAGTACTTCTGTGCAATATGATTAATATTCACTTGCTCAAAATATGATTTATAAATCGACTACAGTCTCTGTCATATATTGCAATTTGCAAGCATTGCAATTGCAGTTAACTCACATATCATATAACGTTCACCTTAAACATTCAAAGCCAATTGATGATAATCATATTTTAAATGTGGATTAAATGATAATTAATGAAGGACTCTTGTACACAAGAAAAATATCTAGGCATGAAATTCATATGTTTTACATATGTGCTATATATGTATTCCACATGTTTGATTTTTTGTTACTAAATAACATAACATTTAACCTGTTTAACAATTTGTTACAATATTTTTTATATTTTTTTTAGGAAAGTGGCATCTACATTTTATGTATCGAAATTTCATATGCAATACATATGTATACCTTTCATATGTGCCACAGATGTATAACTTAAACGAAATATATATGGTACATATGGGCTACGTATGTTAAATTTACATATGTCTCACATAAATAACATGATGTATAAATCAAAGTAATACGCAAATAAAAAGTAACACATATGTAGCAAACGCCACAACATTGTTCCTCTGTAAAAAAGAAAACGTGCCTAAACGGTCACCTAACAGACGACACCTGAATAGGAAAGTCATTTCCCAACAGTAAATAGTATTCGTTAACTTTCCAAAGTTAACAGTAATAGCTATATGGTAATTGTCTAAATGTGTATCTATAGTGTAGATAGTACAGAGGTATGCTCTATATTTCATCATAATAGTTCTTGTTGTGAACTGAAACATGGCACATGGAAGTAAGACTACCATGTTATTTATTTTGTTTTATATCGAGACCTGAATCTCAATATCAACACATATATGCAGCAGAGAAAAAACAACACATGATTAAAATATAGCAGCATTTAAATCATGAATTGTTTATTTCGCCCTTGCTCATCAAAATCCAATATGTTTAAACAGACGGCTTTTATAGTGCAAACTCTAAATGCGCATGAATACATGATAATATATATTCCTCTTGATTTTAACTGAATTTATCAATGTTTATTTTGGTTAGTGTAAGCTAATTAGAAAACGTTCTTGTTATCGTATTATTATTTTATTTGTTCGAGCTATATACGAAAATAAGAATTAAGTAACGATATTTTTAATTAACACAATTGTATGTAACCTGAAGCTTCTTGTTAAACACTGCATGACGTTTTCCGATGATATTACTCATGTGTAATTGTGTAGTATCAAAAACTGTACGAAATAACGGTATGAAATGGCCTACAAGAGTCATCAGTTGACACATACAATAAAACATGAATAGGTAAGACCAAATGCATAAAAAGCTTAAGTTAACTAAAGTTAATCTTGAGGTCACACGAGTTGCATACTTGTTTTCAAACTCACTTATACTCACTCTTTCATTGTTGACCTTCTGCACATTTATATCAAAATGCAAACCATAATTAGTTACTATAATAAATGTACACTCGTTTCATTTGAAAACGCAACACTTGGTTTTGTTTTTTTGAATTTCTAGAGATATTAAAAAGTCATCGTGCAAAATGTTTTAACTGAAAGAAGTAGAGCAAATCTACGACTGTTTATCGCCATATGTTAACCTTTGGGACAAAGAGACTTGTGTACTAACATAAAATACAATATTGATTTGAACAAAATGCCAGCGGACTAAAAAAAAAAAAGTGACGTTTTTAAATGTACAACGTATATACTGAAACATTATATACATATTCCTTATAAGGTCATATATAGTTCACCAAACAACGAAGGATGAAATACACCCCAGTATGTCATTCAAAAAACTATACTTATAACCAAATAATAAAAAAACATAAATAAGCCCTCGTTAAATACTGCTCCTGCTTTATGTACAGAGGATGTGTCGCGAGTGATGGCTTTCAAGCAATGAACTGATTAAATCGGTATGACGCACACAACTGGTTAGAATTACAAAAACAATATCTATGTACATCATAACTAAATCAGGATAAGTACATCTCAACATAACTGGAGTAGCATATGAATTATATACACAAAGTAAATTTCTATAGGCATAACCAAGAATAAGTAAAAACTTATATATTTAAATTAAGAAAAGGCAATATCGAAAACACACTACAGTTTAAAGTCAAAAGTCTTTCACATATATGAATGAAATAAATACACTGCTTAACATCTACCTGTAAAATATTTAATCATATATACACAATGTCTGCAACATTAAAACTATAATATACAATACACTATACATTGTAAATGAATGCGAAGTATTTGTGTAGGAATGCTATGTAAATTTAGAACCACCACTGATTTGATGAACAAATAAATTAAATACAAATAAAACGTGTCCAATAGTATAGAAAATTACCGTGTACAACGTACAATTTCTTAACTAATAATAAACTCATCAGTTTGAACAAACACAACTGCCATTTAATTAGCAAACACACAGTTCTACGACTAAATACGCATGATTTCTACTGCAACATTCTAAACTGACTACTCATAAGGAAACATTGAATGAATTTGATGCATAGACACGTTAATCATATTTCTGGATAAGATTCACAATATGGAATTAATTTACTTGTAATACGATAATTTAAAAGTGGATATTCACACATTTTATGGACTGTATGACAAGCACTACCACAAGAGTTACAAACAAAATCTGTATAGAGTATATTTTAAACGTAACCCATTGTTGTAATGGATGAAATGAAAATAAAACAATGTTTATTAGAAGTATAAACATGCTAACTTTTACCAAGTAGAAACACACGGGCATAGTTCACTTAACCAATTACAGACACTTCAGTTATATTTGCAACGATTAAAGAAGTCCTTTTGACATGATGTAAGTATTTACACGAATTCTAGGATGCAAGTATACTAAACATATGCGAAATAATGATAAGTACACATGCATAACGACGCACCATTAAACAACTAAGCCTGTTAAAACTATTAAAATATGTAAATATACAGCAATGCAAGTAAATGATTTGTACAAACGATATATGGATTCGCCTCGATTTTATATAGTCATTAGCATGCATTTATTTTGACAAAACAATAGCGTGAAAATAAATATGATATACATATACAAAATATGATAGCTATTTCAACTACAAAACAACTAACAATATTGTTTCGAGAAAGCTGGAAAGCATGAAAATCCCAATGCTCACCACTATAAAAAGCACTTTTCAAAAATATTGTTGCTATTTGTCTTCAGTGTAATGTTTCCCTTTTGGTAATTCAGAGACTTTCAAACATTCATATATGCATGCATTTGCTTTCGCAACTGTATAACTATAGTCAAACATACAAATGTGACGTTTTCCAATGTCATTGCTAGTATCATATTTACAAACGAATAACAATAGAAGTATTGATAAAAAAAACGTTATATGATATATTATATCAAGGTAATGTACATAATCTGTACGCAGTTTGGAGTTTTCATAAATTTACATGCATTGAAAAAGAAACCCTGCGAACAAATGTAATGAGATGTTTGATCGTTATGTTTTGTGAAATAGTCTTCAAAACTGTACAAATTCGAAACATTTGTTAATGAAACATTGCTACAAATCACAAACCAATACAGCCTATCGCTAAGAAAATACATATCCAAACAATCTGGATCCCAGATACCTGGTGCTACACCAATGAAAAAAAAAGAATTTGTTACACAGTATCCTAACGGCACTTACGCACACTTTTAAAAAGAGAAAACAAAAGAAAAAAATATTTCTTCTCAGTCAATAATGGAATAAATCCAACTAAATTAAATAACATTAAATATATTTATATTATTTTATGCTCTATATAAAACAGCTCATAAGTAAAATCATTTAACTACTGCGAGACACAATATACACAGGTAAGCATACATTCCCAATATAACAAAAATACATTAAATAAAATATGCACACAACTTTTATGCTGAAGTATGACTCTTCCTGTACCGTAAACACACCAGACAGCTATATCACAGAAGATACAAAATGTAGCATTCACAGAACTCAGTCTACATCATTACTCTAAGTCGAACATGAAAGTTTTCAATAGTATTCTGAATAGCTTTTTAAAATTAACCTTAATAGTAGTGACTCAAACCGTTGTAAACAAGATTTTTCCTCTGCACGTTATCCGTTTATCTGAAATGTATAAGGACACTAATTATATGCGAGTGCTAAGACAGTTTTAACATATTTTCATTTTATTTAAATTGTGAAAGAAGTTCTTGCAACTTATATTAATCACTCTCGATGGCTTCCTGGGTAGAACCAGTACTAAGCAATGTGGATTAATTATCTTGCTCAAGACTAATTAACATAGCCACGACGAGGATTGAACCCACGACCTCTCGATCTGGAGTCCGACGCTCTATCACTGGACCATGCACTCCATTAGCTTTTATACTGAAATAAACATTCTGGACAAGTATGATAAAGATGAAAAATGAATGACCTAGAATGTTATTAAAGCAAAACATAGCCATTTTTATTCAAATTCAATCAAATATCACAACTCTGATAAATCTGGTTATTGAACTTGTTCATTTGTATAAACACTACATGTGGCGAATATTGTCAAAGATTATATTAAAAATGAAGGACTTGTGTGTTAACAATGCAAAGGATAATATTTTAAATAATTAAAGGGCCATAACTCTAAAGTATTTAGTCGAACATGGCTAGCTTTTTAATTTGTCACAGTCCTATCAGAAGCACCCATGTGGCAATTTATTAAAATAGGCTGAGCGGTTTCAGAGAAACAGCAGCTAAGAGACATTGACACCCACACTGCCGCCCACGTCCGCCGAACGAAATGCTATCGTATAAGCCCTGCTAGTCTTTGACTAGTAGAGCAGCTAAAACAGATTTTACCTTAGGTTTCACAATTTAATACTTTCTGAATTTTGTTGCCACCTTCCTTTTGACCACCGTTTTATTGGCTGGGCTAGCTTTACTCTGGCTCTGCCAATTGGATGCAAGTTTCGACATTTTCATATCGTCCTGTTTTTGTTTCTGTCAATATATAAACATGCTAGTGAACAAGTCCTTCAAAACAAGTATATTTCTTAAATTATAATAAAAAGAGGTTCAAAATATGTGTGAGTGAACTTAAACTTAATATGCGGAAGTCGTGTGCACAACGTATACAAAACATAGCAATGGAAAGGTCAAAGGTGTCCATGCGATTGATTGGGCTTTTGTCTCGTTTTAAAACGTGTAATTCTTACATTAACAACAACTTTAAAAAGCATAATACAATATTTGAGATTTAACTTATTCGATTGAATGTGCGGAATATTTTGATTCTAGTCAAACTTATTGTTTCTGTTTTTTGAAGTGCCTCATTATAGTAATCAAAGCTAATATTAAATAAAGAACACTAGATCTTACCTCCAATTCAGCCTCGATGAAGTTGACAGTCGCGTATACGTGTCGCACCATTAGACTCTTTGGAAGGACTTCCGTCAAACGTACAGTTCCTTCTATCACTATTCCTTCTGGCCAGAAGGATTCATCTGTCAAGTAGTTGAGTAGAGGTTGTTTAGCATCGGCCTCTCTCAGTGACAAACATCTGTGGGTGAATCTTTTAATAGCTTTGAGAATCAGTTCAGCCAGTTTCACGTTATCAGCTGTAATAGTCTTGAAATGATTTTGCAGATCCAAATCGAGACCATCTCTAAACTCATCCTCCAGTGCATCAATGATGGCATCAGAGTTGAGTTCTTCCAACAGCTCATGTAATGCCACTATATGACACAGCTTTACATTACTATGTGGACTTGGCAGAAGTTCATTTGGTATCTTTCTTGTCAAAAGAATTTTCCATTCTTCAGCGTAGTCAATAAGAGGTTGTTCGCCATCTCCTTTTGTTTTCTTTAGAAGTGCCATTATTACTCCTAAATGTGATAAAAGTTCAGTTGCCATTCTTCGGTCGCTTTGTTTTATCGCCATTACGCCAGCTATCATTTCAGATGGTAAATGTTCCTGCTTAACTTCTGCTTTTAACTCTCTAACAAGACAGACATAGTTCCTGTATAATTCATCTGTGAAATTTATCTTTGGAAGCGAATTATCAAGGTTTATGTAAGACTTTCCTATAAGGGTTTTAATTGCAAGCCCCCTCTCGATGCCTTGGAAATCGTAAAACACGTGTCTGCCACAACCATAAGACAGATCACATTGTGATTCTTCTTGAAGAACACAGTCATCCCATTCGAAGTTTAGCAGCTGTGCTGGTTTTACTTCCGAAAGCTGTATACAAGGAAAGACCGACACATTTGGTTCTCTAGACAGGAAATGCACGGCATGACACACGGTTGCCATTTCTAATGTGTAATCGAGGAACTTGTTTTGTATGGCAACTAGCTCAGTCAGAACCTCGTACACAGCAGAATCAGATCCCAGGATCAAACATTCCGACATTTTTGAATACCCATGAATTCGGTCAATGTGTTCGATGTGCCCATTTTCTTTTAAAGCAGTCCAAGTTTTCTGGAATGCGTGAAAACGCTTCCTGACAATCTCTTTCTTATTTTCATCCCCACTTTTGTGTATGAAATCCTCGACTGTCATGTTTAAGCACTCGTGTTTTTTCATCATGTAATTTGCATTTGAAGCTGCGGCAATTTGCCACTGTACGATGTTAAATATGTGTATTGGTAGTGCCAGCCTCTCACAATGTCTCAGAACGAGGATCAGAAACGGAAACTTGTCCTTTTGTACTTGCAGCTCATACATAAAATTCTCCATTGTTGGTACGCCACGAATTCTAAACAACGCGGGCGTCAAAGCTATTCTCTCCGTCAGAGTCAGAATACTTGGGTCATCCATTTCATGAACAGATTGTTCCATGCAGTTTATTAAAAGTCCATGTATTTCTATATGACGACTGTTAATTTGTTTCATCATTTGAAAACGTTTTAACAATATTGTATTGACATTCAAAGAGAATTCTTCTTCCCAGACAAGCCTTTCTTTGACAGACTTCAGAGAATTTCTGTTCTCGCACAACTGAGACTTTGTGTGACGTAAAGTTGTATGTAGCAACATCCCAACATTATAGACAGACATATTGAGAAGTCTTGAAATGTTTAGAAAGTGACCTTCTATACCTTTAAATAAATTGTTTGAAACGTCAATCTCTGGTATTAACGTTACCTCTTGAATAGAATTTGTATCGGCGAATCCAAGAGCCAAAGACCCAAGCAAACACCCTTTTGTCAATATGTACAAAATGTTGCATACAACTGGAGACAATCCTCTTACTCCAAAGAAAACATCTTCCATATCTGCACATGTTACATAACCTGTTGTCGTATGTACATGTTTAGAGTCCGCAAACCGCAAAGACTCTGTTGTCAACAGTGGCTGTTTGCAAATCGTGCAGTTTTTCACATCCCCGAGAACTGCCAATCGATGTCCACACTGACATGTGACACATTCTGCTGTTGCCATGAATATTGTGTCGTCTAATATAGTTGATGTTTGCTCCTGATTATCCGGGAAACCAGGTAAATAACAATCCTTCACTTCCATTGGCTGTAATAAGCAATTAATTAGAAATGGGAACACCGCCCCACTAGAATTTGTGTTATAAGCCAACAGCAATCCAAACAATGATGTGAGGAATGCGTTAATGATAATATGTAAAGGTTCTGATCCTTCTCCATGCATGAACTCCGGAACTTTGAAGTTTGTTTGGCCTACGAGACATCTTAGTAGTTTCATGTTGTGTTCGTTCAAAGAGTAATTGTTGGCTACTTCAATTACGCTATTTGCTTGTATTTTCGTTGTGTCGTTCAATGTCATATAACTTCTCGGGATGTAAAAGTGCTTCATAGCAAGTGAATGTAAGAGTAGCATTCCTTTTGCACAATTGCTGGCATCATATGAAAGACATTCCAATCGATCTTTGACTATGTTCTCATCCTGAGACTCAAATAGAGTTTTCACACCCTTCGTGTGATCTGGAACATAGATGCTAAGCGGACAGCTATCAAAGCATGCTTTCAAGTATTCATCAGACAAACTTATTTTCTCCAAAATGTGTAGTTTATCCTGGTGTTGCTCGCATTGTTTCTCTAATTGGCGAGGTAAAGAATTGATTCCTAACGCTTTTATAAAGTATTGCAGGAGTGATGTGCTAACATGATTCTCTTTAACGTCTTCTAGTGCAGCATTGACTGCGGTGAATGCACTTTGCTTCAAATCTCCATCGTTTATTATTCGAGAAAATGACAGAATAAATGTTTTGAAGTAAGATAATGCAGCAATATACTGAAACCCAACAACTCCTTCAATCAGTAATTTGTGACATCGAAGAAAGAGATCAATACTTTGAGTGTCATTCATACCCTCGTTAGTCTCGTCTATCGATTCGCTATAAATTTCTTCCATCAAATCAACCAGTAAAACAACAAAAGTGTCATCCCCTTTGTCACTTAAAAACATTTTTTTCAAACATTGATCCAAGTTACTCAAAAATGGACTTTTTGTGAAAGGTCTTGTATTCGTTTCACTGTCAATACTATCTGCTGCATCAGTTGTTTGTACTTTCTCTGCAAGTTCTGAGTATTGTAATGGAACATGCAACACAACTGTAAATACATCGGCATTTTCACTTATTTCAAAATGCAATGCCAGCTTTAATGGTGATTTCATCAGCCTTAATGTATTATCTGGCAACCTAGATTCAAGAATTAGAAACAAAAAGTCACTCATTACAGTTGTGTTTGGATTTGACGTAAGGCATCTTATAAAGTAGGAGGATAAAATCCGTTGGCATTCCATACGTGCTTCATGTGGTGCGGATTCTATAATAGCCATAAGCGCTTGAAAAACGTCTTCTGAATCTAATTCATGATTTTGTCCAAGAAGTTGCCCAAAACTTTGAATGACAATGTCACTAAGTGAAAATGGTATAACTAAGCCAGCGGCAACATCATTACAGAACCGTAAGGTATGGATAGATGGTGGTAGTTGCGATACTTGTGCAGCTAATGTCAGTACGCAGTTCACTTTAGTCTGCCACACTGTTATACATTTGTAACGTTCCAGTGTAGATTGTGTAGGCAACATTTTCTTACAAATGAGGTCCACAAGGACATCCTGTGGACTCTGGCCAGTTTCTGCATCAGGTATACTGTTGACATTGAATGATTCAAACAGTGCTGCTGCTCCAGTTACAACATTTGTTTTCTTTGTATCTGTTTGCTTTTCTATGAACACATGATCTTCACCTTGAATGTTTTTTTCATTTTCGACAGTATCGGTATTGAAGTCTAGGGACTGCAGTTTCATATTACAGCTGTCCTTTCTATATGGTATCTCAATTTCTTGCATTGTACTTAAGTCAGTATGACCTGATATATTCTCAATGTCATAGGCTTTCGCCTTTTTAGTATATATCATTATATTTTCTGTGTCTTCTTTTATATCGTAATTCTCGCCATTTGATTTGTTCACTTCTATTGGCAAGTTTTTAGTGGTCACCAATTCTTCAGTTTGATTTTTAACATTGTTGTCCTTTTCTTCATGGGAAGATTTGTCTAAGAGTTTTTCTTTTGAGCAATCTTTAAGGGTGCCGTCAGTGTGTTCCACCATACCCAGCGTTTTATCAGAAATGGCAAAAGTTTCAACAAAAGGTTCACCAAATGATTTTTCTTTTACATTATTGACTTCACCTTCGATTGAAAAAACTGTATGTCTTTTATTATCATAGCTGTCTTTTTCTATACCTATATTTTCTTCAACACGTTTCAGTATATCAAACTGATTTCAAGTTGTTATACTTTTTGCATCATAGCATCCTTCATCTTCGGATGTTTCCTTCAATTGTGGTGCCGTTTTATAACTAGTATATTCCATGTCCAAAATGAGAACGTCAGATTCAATACCAGTTGGTTCATCTATTGGTGTCTTTTCATCAAATATGTCTTTCTCTATTACTTTCTTTTCAAACGAGATAAGAGCAAATTCTTCATCTTCGGGAATTTGGGGACAACTTAAATTCACTAGTTCTCCGTCGACATCTACTACATCGACATTAGACCAATCTTCGTTTAATTTGAACTCTCCGGAAAATTTGCTGTTGTTTTCTTTGACAAGAACTTTATTCGAAGATTGTTGTGTCCAGCATAGTTCATCAGGGCTTTTGGTCATAGGGTGTCTCCCATTATCTGATTGTATTGAACTTGAAGTAGTTGCAAACCGTATTGGCAACAGTCGAGTCGATGAGAATAAAGGGTCTTCTGATTTTTCTAGCATTAATTCCCAGTTTTCAAAATTCATTTGTGAAAATGTTTCTTCCATGTTTATTTTCGTACCTTTCTTATCAGAGTAAACTGACTGTGTAAGAGTTTGCATCAACTCGTCTTTTTCGCCAAAAAGTACTTCCCTGCTTGTTTCTAGTAACTGCATTTCCGCATTGAAAAGTGACATATGGGCCCAAAACGTGGAATGAAGTCGTATAAAAAGCTCTGATGGGTCTTTGCTTAGTAGATTAGTTTTCTGCGAAATCGCCCATTTTATGTATTCAATTCTTTTAGACTTTTGAAGGCTTGAACACATCGTATGTGACACGATATTGCAGAAATCATCGATGTAATCATCTGTCCAGGATGTATACATATAATCCTCCATATCTGGTATTTTGTGTAAAACAAAGCTTTCCTGCTTTACCAAAAGTTCTTCGAGAACATTTGGTGGTAAGTCATCCTCTTCATCTAATTCGCATTTCCCCTTCAGAAGTGTTAACGAGTCTAAAAAGTCTTCTCGAGTTGTCTCTATCTTTCCATATAAGAAACTGCTAAATGGCATCCTCAAACACAGGTCCTTGCTCTCACATGTGTATGGTTCTGGTATGTTTCTTGGCACTTCTGGTACATCTTTTATGGAAAATATTTGATCATTGTCAAGCATGGTCTCCCAAGCTGTTCTTCTTTTTTGTAAATCATCATCTACAATGAAATAACTGTCAAGAATGTTCATGACTTCCATCTGATACACAATTTTTGACAAGGGTACATTAATAACACATAGAATATGGTTCTCTAAAGCTTCAATAAAGCTTGAAGATGTCTGCAAAATTTCATTATCACATGCTACTTTTACTGGCCAGTCTGTGTCGTGTACATTGCGATGATTGTTTTGTATCCATGCGCATATACGTTCATCTAGAATTTGTAGGAACTCATGAGAATTTTTCATTTTCTCTAGAATATCTCTGATGCTATCCACATCTCTTCCATGTATAGTATATCCGATTCTTGTGAACGTCCAAAAGAGCTGTTCTGCTATATATGTATCCAACGGTCTCTTTTTGAGGATAGTATCATATAACGAATAACCACACAACTCTGGGAGAGGAGTGTTAGGACATTCAAGGCTGTCTAACGTGACTAAACTCCAATCAGAAAGGAAGTTAATCTGCGACACAATTCGTGATGTACCTTTACCTCTGTCCATATGTACTACTAGATACACATGCTTAGCATTGTTTGATTGTTTCAAACTGTATTTATTCCTGTACTGTTCAATCACAGATTTTGCAAGCATAATATGCTTCTCATCATCAATAGCACTGCACTGCAAGAACAAGATCTCAGCTTCAGATTCTAACCAAAAGCGTTGCACCCGCAAAGAAAGCTGTTTCTCTGACTTGAATGCACCAAGTTTTTCTACTTGTGTTTCCTTTTCTATAACACTGTGAAGAACCTTGGTGTGGATGTTGCTGTGTGTAAATACAACGGTCATAATTCCTTGGGTACTCTGAACTCGGTTCTCATCCAGTTGGTATGTTATTAGGCCTTTCATTCCTTCATGCACAGGCATACCGAAATATTGATCTCTAATTTCTTCGGAGTATTTCTGAATGTCCTCATCTACTGACTCGCTTAAACGCACAACAACTTCTGGTCTAATGATCCACAATAATTCAGCCTTACATTTGTCTAAAAGCATTTCTTGGTCAAGGCGTGATGAAAAGGTTTGCATTTTTTTATCAAGCTTCAGTATAAGTGAGGCAACCATATCCTCACTGTATATTGGAAATGTGTCAGCACTTGTGAAATACCTGCCTTTTATACTACTCAGACCCTCTATCCAAGATTCTAGAGACCGAATAACAATCGTCTGTTCATCACTAATTATATCAGTAAATCTCAGGTAATGTTTTTCAAACCTGTTCAAAAATGGTGGATCTGTGAAATCAAGTTTTCTTTCATCAACGAGAACAATGCACCTGAAAGTATCCTCTACGTGACAGATAGGATTACTGTAGGGTCCAAGGGCAACGCGGCAGTTTTTCTTTCTACCTATGACTGTGTAGTTTTGATTCAGCATGTCGTACAAACTTCCGTAGATATTTTCAAGATCTTTCAGGATTAACACCAATCCTTGTTCCATGCACAAAATAATCCGACTCAGTATTCTGTAGTTATAGTCATCTGTCAAGTCTTCTTCAAACTGACTACCAAATATCACTTCCCTTCTGACACGACCAATCTGTGTAAGTCTTTTTTCAACGATTCCCAAAACGGATTCGCCAGTTGTTATCAACATCAGGTGTCTTGCTAATACGTCTGTAATGTTGTTGGTAATCAAATCAACAACGGGAATAAGTACCTTTGTTAAGTTTTCCAAATGTAGCTGGAATTCGTTAATCAGTGTTTCCTTTTCCATTGGTAGTCCTCCAAAGTTTCGCTCAATTCCTAACATAATCACACTAGAGCGCTCCTCCTGTGATAGTTTTCTTTCAGCTTCTGACAACTCTTTTGCTACGTATTTAACCAGAGAATAGAAATCGCGCAGTCCATGAAAGTTTTTAAATCTAAGCTTTCCAATATAAAAGAAGTAAGACTTTGCTATACCTTTCAGTTCTTCTTCGATGTCAGTTGTATTAAATTGTTGTTTATACAAACCACCAAATACATTTTGATGTCCTGATTTCACAAACGAATCGCTGATTGAAATTGCAGTTTCAAACAGTTCATCTTCGTCCATCTCGGGCCGCGACAAATGTATTGCTCTGTTCATCTTTGACGCATCCAAAGACCAGTTTGAAATTCCTACCACTGCAACGTTCGGCACACTTTGTCCATCAGGTTCTAACAAGTTATGAAGAACCTTTAGCGGATTGAACCGTGATATTTCTGCCAACCCTATTTCATCTAGTATCACAACAGACAAAACTTCATCTTTACTATTTGTCTTTTGGTATATTTCAGCCTTTTCAAAGACTTTGGCGATTCCGTCCGACGTTGAAGACTCCGAGCCTTGAAACGACACGCAATACAGTTGTTGAAGAGATTTAAAGAAATCATCCCTCGAATCCTTCCCCCTAAGATTACTTCGTATTATCTGCATTGCCAAAGATTTACTACATCCAGGCTTTCCAACAACAAAAACTGGAAGTTTGTTCAATATGCAGACTAGGATTACAAACACATTTTCTCGTAAAGCCGTGTTCTTGGCTGTTCCAGGTGGTAATTCCATTCGGTCTAGAATCTGTCTCTGTTCTGTTTTTATTACCGTATGTATTTTATCTTCTGTGAAATATTTCATTTCGTACAATTGAAATGCATTCTCCATGTTGCATCTGTAATCTCTTCGAACAAGTTTGTCAACAAATCGACTATGGTAGCAATGTGCCAGTGATAAAATCATTGCTCTCACTGGAATATTCAATTCAGTCCTGTCTTGATACAATACTTCGG
Organism: Cyrtodaria siliqua; assembly: GCA_037043455.1. Classification (NCBI taxonomy): domain Eukaryota; kingdom Metazoa; phylum Mollusca; class Bivalvia; order Adapedonta; family Hiatellidae; genus Cyrtodaria; species Cyrtodaria siliqua. Next base: position 55,781 of record JAWPHD010008891.1, on the reverse strand, counting down.
ATCTCTCCTTGAGAATAGAAAGAAACCAAACGGTCAACACTTTGCATCTTTGTACATCTCGTAAACTGACACTGTATGATGTCTTTTCTTGATCTCGTACAAACTTTTGAGACATAGACAAAAGGATTGACAAAAGACCATGATGCCTTTCATCGCCAGGAAACACATCTTCTATCATTCGTTGTATGTATATTTCTTCGTCTTTCGTACTGAGACTCCCAAAATCCCATACATAGTCAACTAGCATTTCTGGAAGAGGAAGAACTCTATACACGAGTCGTGATAATTCATCAGTTTTAACCTTCCCTTGTAGTCCTGCAGTGGAAACTGCAGCTGTTGATCTTAACTTGTAAGGGTTACATGCCCCCATTACAGCCAAATTTGGAGCTAATAGCTTTCCAAGACAGCTATGGTGGCATATGACATCGCTTATTAGCCCTAGATGCGCGCAAGTATTTATTTCATCCAAAAACAACCACCTTTCTACACGCAGATTGTTCAAAGCGTCCTTGTTATTTTCCAGTACTCTATCAATAATTGCATGCTCTTCAACACCTGCGTGAATATTCATAACATCGAACGATACCTCACAAATTCCTGCTAAATACCTTATAAGTGAAGTTTTTCCACAACCCGTTTCTCCCATAATTATAACAGGAATCCTAGCTTTGATGCGCAACATTATCAGAACCATTTTCAATAGGTTGTCAGGTGTCAATGCATAACCTTTGGCAAGTTCATTAAGCTTTGTTTTTGCAAGTGGTGATGGATCAGTTCTTGCTATCTTTTGAAGCATTGCCTGAAGTTCTGATTGATCCATCGACTTAAAATCCTGCATTTCTTTCTTCATTTGACCCTCAAATAGTTTTTTGATGTGGCCGGGTACTTTCGACTTCTCCCTGTACATTGGTGAAATTGTCTGAATATTTTGATTGTGGTAAACATAGATGAGATGATTGCTTTCCTCCCACTGTATCATTCCTTCGAGTCGTTTTGTTGCACTTGATGCTAAATCTTGAAGCGTGTTAGACCCGCTCGCATCATGATTTTCATCTGATGTCAGCGTTGATGTCTGTATTGATCTACAAGTATTTGCAGACCTTGAAGAAAACTCCTGAGAAAACTCTATCAGCGCCTTTACGAGCGTAGATCTAACTGTTGGTTCAGCTTTGTGTTCGATCATGTCACTAATTCGCGACGTTCTGAAAAATGCACTACATGACATCTTCTTTAGCTGATCAGCTAATACATTTAGGAAAACGTTTACTATTGAAAATGTTAGGTCGGTGTTGATGTGTATGTACTTCTTGAGCAAATGTCTGCATGTTTTTGCTGACAAAGCAGAAACGGCATTAGTACCGCTGAAAAGTAAGTCTCTTTTGTCTAGATCACACGTATCCAAGCAATGCAGGAAGTGGCAGACGATCTGTACAGGACTTTGTAATTCTTTACTAATAATAAAATCGCTGTAATTGTTCCACTTCAGGTGAGATCGTCCAAACGAAACAGCAGTTTGTAAAGAGTTTTTTAATGATTCCCTGATTGTGTTGGCGATTTCAATGGAAATGTGTGAAGTAGGTAAACTTACAGATATTGTTCCTGCACTTACATGCCGCAAGATAATCAACTCAAACAAAAATGTATCCAGCTCAACATGATTATCAACATTTCCAATGTCCAAATGCAGAACATGGTATCTTTCAATCTTTAAATCGCGCAGTCTTTCAACAATGGTTCTTTTTTGAACCGATCCACTTATATGTAGCCTTACCACTCCCATGTCAATCCTTTGTGCCATCTTACAAATATCATTTGTTTTACCAAGTCCAGCCATGTCCGATGTGAATGTACAAACATGAGGGCACTCTTTTGAGAATATGTCGCTAACAGTTTTGTCAGAAGATGGTCTCACTGTCATTACGTGGTCGCTTAGTTCATCTATGAATGGATGATGTTTCGAACCCCTGCAAACAATAGCTAGCAAAAAGTCTTTCTCGTGCTTTAAATGTCGAAGAGACTCAACAAGCTTGAACTGTATCTCATTGGGAAGCATCTCTACATTTGCAATTGCGAACAGTGTGTGAACATTATAGAACAAATGAGCTCCTAGGCATCGACCAAGAAATAGTTGAAGTTCACTCCACCTTGTCTCTCGGGTACAGAACAATACTTGGTTTGCTTCAGGTAGGCGGTGTGTAGTATTTGCAAATAACGCCAAAATAGTTTTAACTACTAATAAGCTTGATTCATCAAGATGAGCCACGAGGAGTTTTCCATTTTGGACCACATCCGTGATACGCGCTGCTTGATCTGTATCCATAATTACTTCACGCTGAAATAGCTGAAGACCTTCAAAAGAGCAATGCAATGACTGACCCATACAATGCAGCATTTGAATATCATCCCAGTTAGGCTGGATTGCCTTTTCTTTCGAATACACATCTTTTAAGCTATCTAGTTTCATCTTTGGGTGAATATACTTTAGTAGTGTACCAACTGCTGCTTTTTCCGAGCCTTTTTCAAGATAATTGTATAAAGTGTGAATTTGCGTGCCCTGTACAAAGTTCATAAGAAAGTGCGAATTCCTCTCTGAATGAAGGTTATCGTGCCAATTCTTCAGTAATCCATCAATACAGTGTTTGAACTGCAGCAATCCAGATGGCTCTTTTACCTTCGTGAATGTAACGTACTCAACATGACCTGAATGGTGAAGATTATATGCTGTGTCTGCTATCTCTAAACACATATCTATATACGCAACGAACTTGTCTAGGTCATCGTTCTTCACATGTTTGGCTGAATCCTTTCGTTCAGTGCTCACAAGAAGAAGAGCACGGCTTCTTAAATCAACAAGTGAAACTTTTGTTCGAGTTTCCTTTGGTTTCTTTGCGTGTTTGTAGCTTGCCGAGAAGTCACATGTGTTCTCCTCTGGAACTAAGGTAAAATGGAAACGTCCCCTGTTGACTATGTTTTCGATTGTTTCTTTTGTCTGCTCTCCTCTGTTTGCCACGTTGTTGTACAACGATTTTAAATTGTGGAGGCTATCCATACATTCATCAATTTTAGCTGGTAGACTCATGGCTACCTTTCCAAGTGAATGTGTTTGCTTTTCTACTGTCCGAAATAGATTTCTGCCCTTTCGATCAAACTCGGGCCTAAGCAATGGATGTAAAAATCGTTTTACTTCTATAAGTCCTGAAACCGTTGATTCCCGCACGTGTTGTTCAGATATGTCTTCAACAGCATCAATAAGGTTTCTTATATCTTCCTCCACAATTTTCTGCAAAAATTCTAACAATAACGAACACTTTCCAAGTGAGTTCAAAATGTGTACTGTTTCGATCGATAATCCGTCTGTAATATCAAATACAGTTTGAAGACTTACTCTTATGTCTGCAAATGAAAAGTCAGCACTATCACCATTTAACAGTTTCTCAAAAGACTGTACAGCTTCAAAACATGCTTCGTCATCAGCAAAATCTATACTAAAAGCCGTAAGTGATGTTTGCATAGCTTTCACTGTATCTCCAATTTCAGCAATTTTACTCATATGATAAAGTGTAGCTTTTGTGTCTTCCCGAATATGTACTTGCAGACATTTCTCAGCTATAAGAATTTCCGCGGGAATATCTGTGTTTTGGAACATTTCATTCACAAAGGTCATACCAACTGAATCGTTTTCCTGAATATCTTGCCATGCTTCTTTATACATGGCAACACCAGTACCCAATAACATCTTAAGAAATACGAGGGCGTCTCCAGTACTACCTGATGAGTCATCTTCTGTTTTAGCTGGTGTGATATTTTCTTCTCTTTCCATTTCTCCAAATAGACTGCTTAGTGCTTTCAAGTGCGAGTCTTCTATTGTCTCTGCCGTTACTTTCTCACCGCTCCAGAGTAAAAATTCTTCGCAAACCGAGGCAGTGCACATATTCCAAAATACAAGTGATGAAATCCTTAACTCAAGATACTCACATGTGACTGGAAGATCTGTCATGCCTTGTCCTAGTCCTTTGTTTAAAACGCAATCTTTAGCTCTCATTTCGCCTCTAGCTATAGTGGTTTGCATCTCTTTTACCTCCTGAAGTAATAAGGAAAAACCTTCAGGTAGACGAAACCCATCAGGTACATCCGCAATAAGAATCCTCTTTTTTACCTCAGACATAACCTTACTTATACATTCCAGTTTGTCCATTTCTTCTTTGAAACAGAGTTCTGCATCCCTCCATAATTTGGTTATTTGCTCTTTTTTGCAGCCACCATAAACTATCAGATCCTTTGCATCTTCGGCATTTGTAGCCAAACGTTGAACAAAACTGTTTTTAATTTCATGTCTTTTTAACAATTGTACCATATCTTCCAAACACTTATACGCTTTTTGATACTGTTTGTTTTCTTCAATGACGTACATTTTCATTCCCCTAGTGCTCCCAAATACCAGTTTCCAAAGGCCAGCATTTTGCATTAGAGACAAAAACATATCGACTCCACTTGTCTCTGGTAAATCGCAGTATACATCCAGGATTGTGCAAACTATATCAGCAGTATAACTGAAGAAAAAAAGGACAGATACACTTATAGGTGAATTGTAGCATACGTCAATAAAATGCGTAAAAATAATTGAAGCATGTAATGCTTTTTTAAATATATAATCCGTCTGTATGTTTTTGAAATGTTAAATATTGATTAAATTTGTTTATCTATATCTTTAATGTAGTTTTGTTTAAAAAAAAAAGTTAAAGCGATTATATTCATTACAAATACGTCACGAAGAAATAAAAGTACCACAAAACAAGTATTTATAAATGAATTAACGTTTACAATTACCTTGAATTTACTCTAAGTTCTTTTCGTGTTCCAGCAATATTTAGAAGTATATCGACTGGTTTCTGTCCTGGGCATTTTTTCTTGATAAGTGCTTGGACTAGTTTCTTGTATATGGCCCCAGCATGTATTTTTGTTTCTGAAAGTTTCTCAACAGCATCGGCCTATCGCAGGACAGTTTCAATTTTAAACATTTTCAGCTCTTTGAATGTCATTTCCTCCAATACCTGTATCAGTTCAGTTCTTTCGTAGACAGAAGGAACACTCAGTAGGTCGCTGAGACAACTGAACAAGTATAATAATTCATCCTCACCTTCATTGCTTCTAGTTCTCGAGTGAGTAGATAATGCCTTTTCATACCATCTCTTGAAAACTTCATCGTGCAACACTGAACACACTTCATGAAATTCCTGCTTCTGTACAAGAGTAAGGAAACTGCCATGTACTTCCGGATTGGGTGAATCTGCGACAACTTCCAGTAATTCTTGCTGAGCTTCTTTAAGGTAAAAAAACTTGAACTGATCGCATACTTCACGCAGAATGTCTACTATGTGAATGACACCTGACGATTTAACTCTTCTTAACATATCGACAAATTCGTTTTCAAATTTGCTTTTAATAGAGTCTGGTACCGGCGTAATTTGTCTTATGAGTCTCCAATTGTCCAGGAGTTGTTGGAAATTTTTTCCCCTCTTTGCTGTAGTTAATACATACTGTATATTTACTACGATACAACCGTATATTGCCAACTGCAAGAACTGTTCATTTGTTGAAAGTGCTTCTTCAGGTTCTTTCTTCAAGAATCTATAAACATTCAAAGCTACTCTAAGCGGAAGATGTCTCATGATTACTTCGAGTAGTTTATTTGCCGTTGATTGTTGTGCATCTACACTTGAGTGCGATAAATATTTTCTGTACAACTTTTTACATAGCTCAACAGCTACTTCAAAAAGGCTGTCATCGTCGGGAGCAATATCTCCGCCGACAGTTTGTATTATATTTATCAGTGCATTTTCGTCAAGGAATGGATAGCATTGGTATATAAATGATAATGTCCATAATTTGTCTTTAGCGGTTATTTTGCACAAGTTGCTACAGACAAACCGCATATACGAAGAGCAAGATCTTGGGAGATCTGCCAATTTGAAATACCTCAATCCTTCCAGTATATTGTTCGCCATCCTGCTTTCCAAGAGTCCATACTGATAAATGATATCCTTATTTGCAAGGCTATTCCCTATTGCGACTGCAAAAAGGGTTCTGGATTTGGGCGAAGTCCAAACTTTCTTTGCTAATTGCTTAATCAAAGTCTTCGCACTGTCTAAAGGGAGATATGTGGAGCAAACATTTTCTATTTGCATACACAGGTCATTTAGTTCATTGACAAGTGTGCAACGATTGATTATGTCCAGTAAATGAGCATTCATTCCGTCGGTATTTTGACATTTCAAAAAATCTCTATGAACTTGTTGTTTCCTTACTTTATACTCAGTACTGCTAATAATGGTTTCTTTCTTTTCCATAAACCAACGATCGTATGTATATTTAGCCTCATAGAAGTATTTCGAGCTGTCGTCATGTTCTAATGGCAGATCAACAGTAACCTCATACATATCTTGGTTTCTGAACATATTAACATTCAGTTCCTTTACTGAATTGCTCTTCATCCTGACATAGTCCAATGCCCATTCCTTGTACTTTGGAACAAACACCTTGAACTTTTTCCTGACTAATGGTACCTATACAATAAAACAGATATAATAAAATAAAATAATTTACCTCAATTGTGCTTTGCCTAAAACAGTTTTGAAACCCCATAAAAGTAGGTATACACAAATAAGAAAGATATAAAAATCGGACAGGGAAAGTAGCATTCAATGACGACAGTCAACCACAAAACACAAAAACAAACAAACGAAAAGGCAAAAGTAATAAAAAATGCAAACGACATCACAAACACAAAAGGGTTGACAATAGGGCTTCCGCCTTGGAACGGTCAGTGGCCAAAAAGGCCACTGGGGGCTTAAACCAAGTTCTAGGGTGCACCAAACCTCACACTTACCCTATTGTCATCCCAATTAAATTAAACGGGACAGTGTAAATAAAGAAATCCCCACCATGAAATATTCTCTAACCAACAAGGAATTGTTAAAAGGCAATATGAGTAAAACACCTAGATGCTCGTGTACATATAAATACAAAAAAAAAAAAGCCTAGAAAGCCACAATGAAGGTACTCGATGAATAAACATTGAGGGCACGATAAGATAAGATCGCGGACAACCATCAAACGCCACCGTCCTAATGGGCTTTAGGTAGGCGTCATCATAGGGTCCACAATCTGTCCGGTCATCGTACATTTAAAGAGGAAAACGTTGTGACGAACTGTAAAAGGGTCCACCATCAAGCATGCAGTACGTTGGGAAATGATAGGGTCATAACCTCTTTTGACAAACCTTTTAACAAGTTTAACAAAGATAGTATCAAGGTGGGGGATCACGTGGTTTCAAAATGACGTCACTGATGGAAAAACAACCCGCTTTGAAGTAAGAATTTCTTTATATTTTCCTTATTACTTCACGTATTTTCATGTAATATAGCCTAAAGTATCCGGAATTTTCTGCAATTTATTCCGTAACTTAAAGTGTAGATGTATGTTCCACAGATTCTTTGTTTAAGCCGCCACCAATTCCGAAATGTAGTTTTTTGAGTCTGTCTCGTACACTGGAATGAAGAGGTTTTCATGATATTCGTCATAAAATGTACTCATTTGCACCAGTTCTAGTCCCGCAACTTTGCTTTATAACCAAAAAAGTCATAACTACCACAATTTAAAAGTTGGAATTTCGAAAATGATCTCGAACACTGGCAGCGTGAAAAGATATCTCGTGCACTTGTATTTTTATACTTGTTAGATTCGCTCACGAGTTTTGTAATGCTAGGCGGTGTATTGTGTGTATGCGATGTACTTATGAATTTTGGTCATTTGTAGATGCCAGTGAAGTTTCTATATAGCTACCAACACAATACGGGTAACATTTTGGGTAAGGTTTTCCTCATTATTTTACTTATTACTGCAGATAGATATAAGGAATGATTATATGTAATGTAGGTGGGATGGCTTACATGTCACGAGAACGAACCCCGGGTGCGCCTCTAAATGGTATAACAAGCGAAATCATTGCGACATATGTTTTGTATCATGTATATGTTTGTTTGTTTTGCTTTGTCCTGTACTATGAACAAAACGAAATTATCATAACCAATCGGAGAGTCGGTGTGTCTAGGCAGCAGTGCGATAAGTAACAGTGCGACAATTAATCTGTGCATCATATCAGTTTTACTGTTTTTTCAAACCCAAGAGGGAAATGATACGTTATTTGAAAGAATATAAAGAAAACAAAGTAACGTCTGCACATTTTCAAACTACAGGTATATTCAAAATTTTCCGTGACTTCATATTTGAAAGTATATAAATACATTTGATTGAAATGTACTTCGTCATTTCGGAAGCATCTTTTGGTGCAACAAGAATTTTTACAATGTTGTATTGTATAACAGTTTCGTTGTGTTTTCCGAGTTACTTGTATGTTTATATTCTATTTCAGGTATTAAGAAGATTTTTCTTGAACGAGGCACTGTTTTCAAAACGGTAGAGACATTTCGGCAGCATGAGTCGAATATCCTCAGACACTCAGGGCAGTACTGTTGCTTCAGAAAGCTCTTTATGACGTGAAGAAGTAACTTGAAGCGTCACACACGTGTCATACCGACTTTTATAAACACATGAGACATGCATCTGGGATATTAGTATTTACATGTTCAACATGAGAAATCAAAACAAAACTTGTAGAGCATGAATACAGCTGCAGAAAAGACTAACCTATCTAACATGTTTATGAAAAATCAGGTTTAAAACTATTGTGACAGGTGAATTCACTCAAAAACTTAAATGGTGAATTGGCTGCATTCTTCATGTGCCATTTTAGAGAGCATGATTCCTCTATATAATATATTTAACGTTTTAGTTTTACCACTTTTAACGTTTCAATATTATAATAGTTTACAAATGAAATAATAAAATGGCAAGACATGTGTTAGTGTGTATTCCATTCGATTTGGAAAAAAACTGTTTTTCAAATTAATAATGCTATTATTATATTTTGGGATAACGGTTGACTGTCCTCCTTGAATGCTACTTTCCCTGTCCGATCTTTTTATATTTCTTTACAAACATTAAGTGTTTGTTTATCGTTTTGAAAATACTTTGATAATATTAGGTCAAGAGACTGAATGACTTTTATGTCCGAAACTATGTTGTCAGATTACATGTTTATTTGATGTACTGCAAGGTTGAAAAAATATGAAGCACGTTTAAGCGTGTGATTTATATTTTTTAAGTTACATGTTTAATGATCTCATTATTAGATCACTAGACGCTGAGATGGGCTATTGTGATCACATTTTGTTCGCCCTGCAACATATTCTTATGATATCGTTCACAACTTATTTTTGTATTGGATCTCAATGAAACGTGTTCAGAATGTTCGAAAGGCATTCAGATACGACCATTAGTAATGGAGTCATTGTCCCTGAATGTGTATATTTGTGAACCGAATCACATCTCCATTTTTAGAAATTTGTATGTAAATTTCTAAATAATTCATACATTTCGTCTTATAAACACCTCCTCATTTTATCAAACCTTGATATTAATCGGATCTTTAAAAGATCTACATTTGAAAACCAGTGAGATCGTTGTTTTTTTAAATAATAAGATAAAGCCTTTAAATTTTTGACAGACTGTAGCCAGCCCCGAAATTACCCGAATCAAATCCCTACCTAGCGGGGACTGAGGACTGTTGATTTCCTACGTTTTAGTGCATTCCCGTGCGAAATTTTCAGTTTTATGTTGGACAAATATATTTTAGTGATTTTATTTAATTGATTTTCCATTTTAATGCCTACTTCAATGTTTGGTAACTTCCCAAAATTCTACCGAGCCCTCAGAGTAACTAAGGGACTGTTTGAAGAAAAAATATATACGTTTGGTATTTGTGAAGCTTGGTCAAGATTCAATGATAACGAATCATTAATAAATTTTCAACCGAGATGAGTGCACATATAAACAAAAGAAAGTTAATGCCTTCCAATGTCATCGCTTTGGGTCCATTTGGGTCTCTTGGATGGGCTATTTTGCTTTGTTAAACTTATGTTCGATACTTATTTGCTTGCACTAAGTAAAGTGATTTTATTATGTATGTCGCTGTAAATAAGTTAATCGTTACATTCGTTTCAAAAATGTTTCAACTACTTTTTATTGTTCATGTGTTGCATTACGCAGTTTATTATGATTGTGTGATATACATATTGTTTAATACATCCAGTACACTGAAACGAATAAACATACTGTTAAACTTTAACTCCAAATGAATTTTTTTTTTTTTGACTTTACATTAATTTTGTCGGATGCATTCAACACTGCATAATTACACAAATACGTTGAACTTCAAATATTTTTATTATAAGAACAGTTGAGGTATACAATTCTTCACTGAAACCCTCAATGACGTTTTTTTCTGATCTTTTCTGGTGACAAACGCTGCACATGTACATACTGATAGGCATCCCTGGCACCTAGACGGCGTGTATGTATGGTAAGCAACCTCTGATAAGAAGCCAAGGGGACATACCCACAACGACCACACCTAAATTATTGTCTGGAGGAGCAATTTATTTAAGATTTTAGTAGACGGGTCACGGTCGTCAAATGGTTTAAAACGCTCGTTTTATGAGAAAACTTGCAGTAGGTCACATATTTCTGCGGTCAGTGGTTTCACCAAGGTGCTATTTGGTGCCAGTAAATGGGTTGATGAGCAACTGGGGTCCTCTCGACCAATAAAGGTTGCCGCCATGTATAGCTTATTAATCGTTAGGAATAACGTAAAACGGAAAAAAAATCAGTTGAGATAAAACGCTTGACAATTTCTTTTTATTCAGTGAACGTTTTTATTCTGCGATATTTATTTCTAACATATTACATTGTGTCTTATGGGCACTGCTGTCATGGAAAAAACCCACATACATTCCGAGCATACGCATCGTCATGAGTATCAGAACTCATGGACAATTAATAAATATTAGAATATTTAGACAAATACAAGTTGTCAGTTTTGACTACTTCAAAATGTCCAGCTTCTAACAAAGTCTTGTTGAAAACAATTTACTTTCATAACGTCTTTATCATTTAAAAACTAAGACACCGCATTGGAGTGGCATTTTATTACTACTACTAATAGTTTAAGTCTATTATTTCCTTTTAGATTTCATCCGGATCCTTTCTCTAGTATCCAATGTATGGTTACTGTAACATTTCAAAAAGCATGTTTAATTAATTTTTCATGATATCGTTGCCATACATTGTATGTTTTTGACGTGTTGTTTATCTACACAATAGGAAATCACCTCCACTATCCTACCCGAATTCTCATGTTGGTACTCTATATTAACTACCACTGAAAGGATCAGTAATGCATAAGTACATTGCATAAACAATAAACACCGTAAAACAAAAGCAAAAGTGTACGAGATCTCTTTTCACGTAGCCAGTGTTCGAGATCATTTTCGAAATTGCATAATTATTTTCACTGTAGCGCATGTAACTTTTAAATTATGGTAGATATGACTTTTTTGTTTATAAAGCAAAGTTGCGGGACTAGAACTGATGCAAATGAGTCCATTTTAAGACGAAAATCATGAAAACATCTTCATTCCAGTGTACGAGACCGACTCAAAAAAATTACATTTCGGAATTGGTGGGGGCTTAAACAAAAAATCTGTGGAACATTCAACTACAATCAAAGTTACGGGGTCAAGTGCAGAAAATTCCGGATACTTTAGGCTATATTATGTTTTGGAAAGAAGATCAGGGTTACGATCATAAAATTTTGAAAAGGTTTTACGAAGTTTATGGTAACGGTAACCCAGATGGAGTAGCATTTTAGTTATACAAAGATTACGAATATTAAGGTCCTCAACTCGAGTATAAGCTCTTGAAAAACGAATAAGTTGAGACACATACACCTCATAACATGTTGCTCGGGGAACATCCCCATCTAAGTGGGGATAATTAACAATGTCAAAATTAAAATCATCTCTCTTGTCATAGATTTTGCTAATAATTTCACCATTTTCAATAGAGAGATCTAAATCAAGAAAAGAAGCGTTATTATCAGAAATATTAGCCTTTTTAAGCTGAAGTTCTTTAGGATAAATATTATTAACCATAATTGGAAGGAAAGGGTTGTCAATGTTCAATATGTCATCCAGATACCGAGAGGTGTCATTAAAGGCTTCAATAACATCTGCCTGGGTATCTGGTGAAAGACTCAACATGAAATCCCTTCATAGCAATATAAAAACAAATCTGCGACAAGTGGTGAACAGTTCGTACCCATAGGGATACCAACAATTTGTCTATAAACGGTGGTTCCATACCTGACGAAAATATTATCTAATAGGAAAATGAGTGCTTCACAAACTTCATGGCAAGTCCACATAGTGTAATTATCTAAACTGCTGTTATTAAAAAACGCTTTAATATTGTTACAGGCCAAAAATGTAGTATTTTCCCTAGCAAATGGTTTTTGAATGAGCGCAATAAGCTTGTCGAATAGGAAATGTAGCATTCACAAAATACGCATTAAAAATAAACAACAAGTACACAGACTTAATTTTTCATGATGTCTGTGACAACTGCTAATGCTGTCTGTAGTTAAATTATATTTATTGTTTTACTGGCCGAAATTTCGTTTCTAAACATGTGTGTGATGTTTAATTATTATGGTTTGTATGTATGTGTGCAATCTAACGGCGTTTTAACAATATTTTCTTGTAGCTCAACGATAAACTTTAATAAACGGGACAGTGTAAATAAAGATATCCCCGCCAGGTTATAATCTCTAACAAACAAGGCAGCATTAATAGGCAATATAAGTAAAACACATGACTGATCATGTATATATAATATAAAAAAACAGAAGACTAGAAAGCCACAAAGTACGCAATGACTTGACAGAAGCCAGAGAAACAAGATAACCGTTAAAGGTACGACAAGACAAGATTAAAAACAAACCTCTAACGCTACCGTCCTATAAGGATTTAGCTAGACTACATCATAGGGTCCACAATCTGTCCGGTCATCGTACAATCAAACAGGAAAGCAAAGTGGCGGACTGTAAATGGGTCAACCACTAAACATTCAGTGCGTTGCAAAATGATAGAGTCATAACCGCTTTTGTTTAAAGATTTTACGTTTTAACAAGTGTAATAAAGATTGTATGAAAGTGATTATGACCAAGGATCTGACGAAGTTTGTAAATCACATCACCATAGTAGCTTTTTTGTTGAACAAATATTACGAATATTAAAGTCCTCAACTCGACTACAAGCTCTGAGAAACGTATTAATTTAGTAAAGTGGTCAATAAACCCGCCAGATCCCTTTAACTTTCGAAGTTTATAGACCACATCTCCATAAAATAAGGGTTGTGATATTCTTAGTCGCAGAAGTGTTTTAAGGTTGTTGTACTTCTCCAGTACGTTTTTGTTGCGGCAGTAGAGGTAGATCTACGTAGTTTCTGATAACGAAAACCCTGCTGAAAAAGTTTACTTGTAATAACTTGATTTCGATCATTGAAGTCTATAACATCATTACAAGCCCTAGCAAAACGAATGAGCTGGGAGATATAAACCCCGTATGATGTAGCACGAGTTACATCCCCATCTAGGTGTGGATAGTTAACGATGTTAAAGTTGAAGTCACTCTTATTATATATTTTAGTATGTATGAAATCATTAGAAATGGAGACATGAAGATCGAGGCATGCTGCTTCAGTATCCGAACTGTTGGATTTATTCAACGTGATCTCTGGTGGATAAATGTTAGTAACCATATGAGCAAAGAACGGATTATCAATACTGAGTATGTCATCTAGATACCGAGATGTATTATTAAACGCACCAATAACTTCACTCTGGCTAGCAAGTGACAAACTCAACATAAAATCTCTTTCACAGCAGTACAAAAACAAATCTGCGACAAGTGGCGCACAGTTAGTACCCGTAGGAATACCAACAACCTAGCGGTAAACAGTTTTACCGTATCTTATACAAATGTCATCGAGAAGGAAAGATAACGCTCTAAAAACATCAGCAAACGTCCACAAATAATAATTATCAATAGGGGCGTTTGTAAAGAAAGCCCTGACATTATTACAAGCTAGAAAAGTTGAACCGTCTCTAGCAAATGTGATTTTGATAGACCAAAACAGATTGATTCCGGAGTTTTAAAAAGCCTTTCTGCAATACTTAATAATAGGTTCTTTAATCACGGAAGGTCAGGAAGTCAATAGTTTTGATATATTGGTCGTGGTACATGAACTTGAATTAGCAATAAAACGTGCTTTGTATGGACTTTTGTGAAGTTTGGGAATCCAGTACATTTAATATTTACCACAGCATGTCAACATTTTATAATAAGATATATCTTAGTCTGGAAAAGTGCACTGCGCATTTGCAAATTTTAATAAATTCATCCAAGATGGCCGCCTTTTGCGTTAACCGGAAAAATCTTGTCATCACTCTATATGTGTACGAACTGTGCACCACTTGTCGCAGATTTGTTTTTATTTTGCTGTGAAAGGGATTTCATGTTGAGTCTTTCACCAGATACCCAGGCAGATGTTATTGAAGCTTTTAATGACACCTCTCGGTATCTGGATGACATACTGAACATTGACAACCCTTTCTTTCCAACTATGGTTCATAATATTTATCCTAAAGAACTTCGGCTTAATAAAGAAAATATATCTGATAATAACGCTTCTTTTCATGATTTAGATCTCTCGATTGAAAATGGTAAAATAATTAGCAAAATCTATGACAAGAGAGATTATTTTAATTTTGACATTGTTAATTATCCCCACTAAGATGGGGATGTTCCCCGAGCAACTTCTTATGGGGTGTATCTGTCTCAACTAATTCGTTTTTTCTAGAGCTTGTACTCGAGTTGAGGACTTTAATATTTGTAATCTTTGTATAACTAAAAAGTTACTCAATCAGGGTTACCGTTACCATAAACTTCGTAAAACCTTTGCAAAATTGTATTATCGTAACCCTGATCTTCTTTCCAAATATAAATGTAATTTAAGGACTCTTCTGCGACAAGGACTATCACAACCTGACTTCTATGGTGATGTGATTTATAAACTTCGTAAGATTCTTGGTCATGATCACTTTCATACTATCTTTGTTAAACTTGTTAAAAAGTTTATCAAAAGAGGTTATGACCCTATAATTTTGCAACGTACTGCATGCTTGTTGTGGACCCTTTTACAGTTCGCCACTATGCTTTCCTCTTTAATTGTACGATGACCGGACAGGCTGTGGACCCTATGATGACGCCTACCTAAAGCCCATTGGGACGGTGGCGTTTGATGTTTGTCCATGATTTTTCCTGTCGTGCCCTTAATGGTGTATACTCTTACTGCTCTGGCTTCTGCCAAGTCATTGAGTACCTTCATTGTGGCTTTCTAGGCTATTGTTTTTTTGTATCATATTTACACGAGCATATTTGTGTTTTACTTATATTGCCTATTGATGCTGCCTTGTTGGTTAGAGATTAGATCATGGCGGGGATTTCTTTATTTACACTGTCCTGTTTTAATGGGATGATAGTAGGGTAAGTGTGAGGTTTGGTGCACCCTAGAACCGGTTTAAGCCCCCAGTGGCCTACTTTGCCACTGACCGTTCCAAGGCGGTAGCCCTACTGTCAACCCTTTTGTGTTTGTGATGTCGTTTGCATTTTTTATTACTTTTGCCTTTTCGTTTGTCTGTTTGCGTGTTTGTTTTTGTGTTTTGCGGTTGACTGTCGTCCTTCAATGCTGCTTTCCCTGTCCGATATCTTTATCCTTGTTCAGAATGTAGTTGTGCAGAAATATAATAGGACGCCATGATGTCATCAACTATGATGGACGCCAGTGATACTACATTTATTAATATCTTTTTTCCCTTGACTGTGCTTTTCAAGACATGTTATTGGCAAAACAAAAGGTGTCATTGTCTTTATCGGCACGGACCTCTATAGTCTATAATAGCGTAAATGACTATCCATGCCCCTTCCGTAATAAAGTGAAAATGTTGAAAATCTCAAACCTGTTCAGTCAAAATTGACCACGCGGTTTCTGAGAAGAAGATTTTTAAACGATTTTTTCAATATAACCCAGGGTCACCATAAGAACAAACTTGGTAGAGGACCATCAGATGATGCTACATGCAATATATAAGAGCTCTGTGCTTTATAGTTTCAGAGAAGAAGATTTTTTAAAGTTTTTCCTCATGTACGTCTATGTAAAACCGGCAAAACCGTTATGCACAACATTTGAAGCCCAGGATAGCGGCCATATTTGACCCTGGGAACTTCATTTTAACAGACATGATAGTCCATGGGATGATTTATTAATAAAGAGAGACTTTTGAAATCTGTTCAGTGATTCTTGAGAAGAATATGTCTGAATGTTTTGACTTTTTATGGTAATGGCGACCATCTTGGATATCGCGCGGACCTAATATAATTTTAACAAATTTGAAAAGCATTCATCTAAGAATGATCCATGTGAAGTTGGTCAAAATTGACCAAACGGGCGAGTGATCCTAATAGATCACATTGAGCCTTCGGCTCAGGTGATCTAATAAAATAAAATTAGGCCATCACATCACACACATACAAAATAAACTCAGCTGATGGAGCACCAAGCTCCTACACCCAACATCCATCTATTACCACTAATGAGTTGTGCGTGGGGTGGATGAGATTTGATGTAGTTTTGGACTTAGCGAGTTAAACCACTTTTTTAACAATTGAGTTGATTGTGGGAGGGGGAGGACTGAGGTGGGTTGTCAACCTACCCTTACCGTCCTGGCGCCATCCCCCGCAAACATGGATGAGAATTGAGATTATTTTATAAGTTAATATACCCCCAAAATCATTTGAAAAAGTGCCCCCGCACCCGTATCCCACCTCGACATCTTGATGATAGCATCATATAACTGTATAAGAAAATAGATGTAGATAACACAACAGATTACACGCAAACTTTGATCTGCCTATATTGCACATTTTATGGGCCATCACAATTTAGGTTCCATGGGAACCCAGTATTTATAAAAGACAATATTAGTTATACAAGCCTCTAGAGATTACTATAAGAAACACATGCCCACATTTAGTTGAGCTGGGACAAGAAATGTAAAAGACCTGTAAACACAGTTGTCACGTTTAATTTGATGCTAAATGGGACATTGCACATTTTAAGGGATATCAGAATGTTGGTTCCATAGGAAGCCAAGGGGCAAAAAGAACCAATATTACTTAAGCAACCGTTAAGATAAAACTATCGGACATCTTATGGTCAACTTTAGTTGAGTTACGATAAGAAATATAAGATATATATACATGTAAACACAACTTACTTGTGATACGCAGGCTTTATAACCGCTGCTCCCAACTAAATTACATTATGTTCATTTCGCTCTTCGGGGCATTTAATTTTATTAGATACTGGGACCATACGCCGTACGACATGGGGAAGCAAGTAACTCCATGTCCACCGCCGTTAGCATGCCATCTTCGGGATGGTTAACATTGTGTACTATTGATTTTATGAATATTGAGTTCTGCTCAACCCGGGGCTAGAGGGCGTGAGCGGTAGCTAGCATATTTCACTACCGCTCATGAACAGTCTCAATCAAACCGAGACTGCAATATTTCGTATGTGTCGTGCTCGGCCGTTTCCAAAGGTCCATTATCATACTCGTTTTTATACGCAAAACTCGATATGGAGTGGGACACCGACGCTGACTCCTTACATATTCTCTCTTATTCTTCAAATGGACGAGCTAAAAATGACACTGCTATAAAATCGTGTTCCCTTAATGACAAATAAACCGACACATACGCAAAAGATTGAGCTCGAAGATCCCAAAAGACCAGTTAGTAATAACACTACTGATTTGTAGTCGGTGTGACCTTTTACAACCGCCACAGATCACTAAACAAACGCTAGCGTCAGTCAATTATTATTTACAAAGGCATCCCTTGGAAGCAAAGAACTCAAAGAAGAGATAAAGATAGCAAACATGGTATTATTGAGTCTGTTCATGAGAGGTAATATACGTTCAACACCCCTTAAGCCCTCTACCACCGGCTTAAACAGTATTCGACTTGACTTCAAAGTTTGCACAGTTTAAACAATTAATAATTGCCGGAATAGCTGCACACGCAAAAAAGATATATGTATGTCCTGGTCGAACAGAGATATATCATTCATATTACTTGCTGACAATTTGCAAATACAAGGAAGCAGAGGACAAATATAGTGCATTAGACGAACCCCATGCTGGACATGATCATACACAATGCAGGACGGCCTACTAATAATATATAACTGTATCAGTAAAACGTAATATACACTTGCGAGAAATACATTCGGATAATAGTTGCAGTCATAAATACGGAAAAGGGGATCCCTTGGAAACAACAAATGCTAACAAATTAGAAAGGTAGTTTATTGAATCTGTTCATGAAAAGTAATACAAGATACAGCAACTCTCACGCCCCTAGCACCGGTTTAAACGGTTAGCAAACATCTAGGTAAACACATGCTTACAAATTATAAAAGCACCAGCGTAATATAACTCGTTTAACTTAAAAAACACACACACTTACTTGCTGATATGTTTGGTTGGTTTGTTTCTCTTTTGTAGCCTCATCAATAGCGTCTTGTCCTACGTTGGGTGATGATTTACCGGCGTCTGAATGTGGGTGGCTGCCGGGTGCACTATGTACTGTGAGACTGATTGTGTTGCTCTCCAACTGTTGGACCTTTTCTTTTACTGAGCCATCAGAATGTGAAACCTACAAACACGTTAATTAGAATTGATGAAAACATTATGGTTTCATTTTATTTTTAAAACCAGTGGCAATCTCGACCGACGGGTCAAGAACACCATTTTCAGCAATGACGAGTTTTAAAAAACTTAGTTATTGTGCATCTGTTTTAATTTACATGTTCATGATATTAGTCATGATGATCATCTTGAAATTTTATGAGGATAACAATAACCGCTCATGAACAGTCTCAATCAAACCGAGACTGCAATATTTCGTATGTGTCGTGCTCGGCCGTTTACAAAGGTCCATTATCATACTCTTTTTTATAGCACATGTTCATGATATTGCGTAAATACATGTGTTGCTTGTGCAGTGTGGCGGCAGTAAAACGTTTCCCCGCGCTTATGTTACTTATTCGATCTTTGAAGATCGCTGAGCCCGATACTTATATTTAGTTATCGGTGGTACATTTTCAATTTCTTTTGTTTTCTTACTTATTTTTTGATTCGGTGGTTCCACTACTCCGGCCGATAAAAGGCTCTGGGTATTGTTTAACCACTCATAGGATATGTTGTCTGCATTTTACTTGTGATACGCAGGCTTCATAGCCGCTGCTCCCAACTAAATTCCATTATGTTTATTTCGCTCTTCGGGGCATTTAATTTTATTAGATACTGGGACCATACGCCGTACGACATTGGGAAGCAGTATACTCCATGTCCATCGCCATATGCATGCCATCTTCGGGATGGTTAAAATGGTGTACTATTGATTTTATGAATATTGAGTTCTTTTCAACCCGGGGCTAGAAGGCGCGAGCGGTAGCTAGCATATTTCACTACCGCTCATGAACAGTCTCAATCAAACCGAGACTGCAATATTTCGTATGTGTAGTGCTCGGCCGTTTCCAAAGGTCCATTATTATACTCTTTTTTACTAAAACTATCAGAAGAAAATATAAATGTACATCTTGTTTTTGGGGCGGAGTGGGACGGGGGATATCTTAAATGTCTAACGACGAGAATAAAACAACATGTATAGTGTCTATATAAAAAACGCAGTTATTTGCCTTTGAAACTGTCTAATTATCCTCTATCATTTCATTTCTATTAAAATGGTCAATGTTTAAGGTACGCCACTTCCGTAGTAAATATATACAACAGGCCCGTAATTTAACTGAAGCAAACCTATTATTTATGGTGGCAAGCATGATTGGTCCTATTCAGTCTCAGAGATTAACACGTCTACATATACCGTGAATTAAATTAAGTAACCTAACGCCCATGGAATATTTACTCCAGATTATTTTTCGATGTAATACAATAACTCCCGGTTATTTCATTATGCATTCAAATAAATCACGAGTTAAATAAAAATGTCTCCGACCATCAAAGTTGGACTCCCAAATGGAAACTTACTTTATCATGAAACCAAAACAATAAGATATAAAGTCGAACAGGAAATGTAGCATTTATGGACGCCGGAGTCAACCATTAAACTCTATAGAAGCAATGTTTAGAGCTACATTTTATTATTATTCGAACACCCGCACAGAAACAATCAACAATTACAAGGATGAATAAAATGCAAGGTGTAAGACATTACAAACATAAAAGGGTTGACAATAGGGCTATAGCTTTGGAACGTTCAGTGGCAAAACATGTCGCTAGGATTTTAAACTGGATTTTAGGGTGCCCCAAACCTCACTCTTATCCTATTTCATCCTAATAAAACGATACAGTGTAAATAAAAATATCCCCGCCATTATATATCCTCGTAACAAACTAGGCAGCATTAATAGGGAATACAAATATAACACAAAGATGATCATGCATATATGAATATAAAATAAATAAACCTAGAAAGCCACAAAGTAATTACTTAATGACTTAGCAAAAGCCAGAGTAACAAGAGAATAATCCATTTAGGGATTTATATACGTTTTAGTATTTTGTTAAGTAAATAAGGCATTATACAGACTGTTGACTGTCCTCCTTGAATGCTACTTTCCCTGTCCGATCTTTTTATATTTCATTATACAGACTGCTCATTTAAATAAGGTATGTAAAATCAAACCTATTGATGTATGGCATAAATTTGCAAAGGTCAAGTGCATATATCATAGAAATATGTCATCACACTTTGTGATCACCAAACTTCTAGTAAAATTCATTCTAAATCCAATCTGCCTGCACCACTACACACATTCAAATTCACGTATAACTCCCGTAAAATATATCTTCTATATAAACGTATGTGCAGTGAGATAAATCTGTAATCTGTTTTGCTTGATTCCCATGAGAAAAAAAACAAGAGGCCAAAGAGGGCCTGTATCGATCTACTTGCTAAATGGAGTCTGTGGTTGGGGTTGGGGTGGGCGTGAAGGGTATATTAGTTCTTGAGGCACTTATGACAAAACCTTTGCCTTTGCCCTGCACTGAGCAATATGCCAGTTGAACATATAAATCACTGCAAGTTCCCCAAGTTGTATCCATGTAGAAGGGCCCCTTTACGCTAGAGAACATAACCCGTTTTATAAATGCATTAACATTTGGACAAGATATATATATATATTTTTTTTTTACCCAATTACCCCCTAGGGGCCCCAGCAGATTAAACCAAAATACGAAAACTTATTGTAATTGTCTAAGAAAGTTGCTTATCTAAGTATGTTTACAAGCTAAGATCGTAATTGTATGCACGAATGACAGGTTAATAAATGGTCAGTCCATTCTTGCAATAGTAAACATGATCATTATGTAGACACGAATATGCACAAGTGAGTTAAAGTTTGACAGAGATTAATACATGTGCCATCTAGGGATGTAGAAGTTACTATTTTTACGTTGTTTACGACAATTACTAATTTGGTTTGCAGAAGTATAATAGGTGGGACGCTGTATACATGATGGATATTAATATGGTTGCAAATGTAGGGACGGCATAATGTGGTCTTTTGGTTACAAGACACGGCGTGGTTGCCAGTATTATTAATGTGAATACTTTCTGCACAATGGAATAATGTATTTATAGAGTATGTCCGTGATTACTGGATATTTTAGACTAACAAGGTTAAATATTCATGTGGGATGTATACTTATGAATCAGCTTCTCAGTTGCTATATAATAACTGTCATCTGAATGCTTTGAGAAGATCTGTAAGCAAGCTCGGTTGGAAAGCAGCTAGGTGAGAGTAGAGAATTCAACCCACCAATGTAGTTATTAGAGCAGATACGCGGCAGAAGGGTCTTAATCCAGCGTACACGTGAGAGATTTGAAACAGGCATGGAAGAGTTGTTGAACGTATCATACTCGGTGGGAAGTTCTTGCTCACGCATTGACAGACATTAGAATGTAGTAAATTAAAGTTACACGTACAACCTACTGAGTGTTTGTGTTATTTCGTTACATTATTGCGCTTCTACACATCCTTAACTAAGAAATACACCATAGATGGACATGATATCTCAAGGCGTCACAAGGCGGAAACTCCGTTATAATAAATTACTGCCAGTTCCTCAAGTTGTATTCCTATAGAGGGGCCCCTTTATGCAGGCGGTCAAAACTCATTTTATATAATATTGTTGTGCCGCGTGTCCCTAAATAACCATACCAAACTAGAACTAAAGGTTGGTTTTAGTAAAAGCTCGTGTCTCACCGACTGGGAAAAGGACGATGACATGCTCAACTAGGCTTGGTACTGATCATGCCTTCCAAGTTTCGTTGAAATAGTGCGTGGTTCAGTGGTAGAGCGCCGAACTCCTGATCGAGAGGTCGTGGGTTCGATCCTCCGTCGCGGCCACGTTATTTATCCTTGAGCAAGATAATTAATCCACATTGCTTAGTACTGGTTCTACCCAGGAAGCCATCGAGAGTGATTAATCTAAGTTGTAAGAACTTGTTTCGCAATCGATGTAAAATAAATATATTTAAATAAATGTTCGCACCTTTAACAACCAACTTGATCTGTTTTCGCACTATGATCGAACTTGCTATAAACAAAATACAATTAATATGGCCGACGTCGCATGGCAACAGATCATCACCTTCGATTTAGCGAGTTTAAATTCACACAAAAATAGCCTTCGGACTGTAAAAAGTAATCGAGCGAGCCGGGGTATTCGAGAAATAATATTAGAATAATCGAGGTTAAATTACATTGAATTATATAGGAGTTGTGTCGGGACCGGAACATGTGCTCGAGTTACCGATGGCATTCGAATTACCGGTGTTCGAGCTATCGAAGTTCGACTGTAGTTAAATGCATCAATCCTGGTGTGGATTTCTCTCTATAGGTTGACGACTTTGTTATATGTTATCGTGCAAAAAAACATGAATACTATTGAGAGACAACTTCAACAATGTCTGAATAAACTTCCGACCTGGTCGGATGAAAACGTTTTTTAATTTTCTTATTCTAAACTAATTGTATGCACTTTTGTCAACTACATAAACATCATGAAGACCCTCATCGAACCCTGGATGGGTCACCAATACCAGTAGTTGAGACAAAATTCCTTGGTCTTATTTTCGACCGTAAATTAACGTTTATACCACACCTTAAATACTTGAAGTCCAAGTGCCTTAAAGCTCTTAATTTACTTAAAGTAGTTGCAAACACTAATTGGGGAGCAGATCGTAAAGTACTTTTACAACTTTATAGATCTCTTATCAGATCCAAGCTGGACTACGGCTCAATAGTATATGGATCGACTCGCAAGTCATACTTGCAGATGCTCGATCCTATACATAATCCGACCCGCCTTAGGTGCATTTCGTATATCACCAGCCGAAAGTCTATATGTTGAAGCTTATGAACCATCACTGTCTCATAGACGGGACAAATTAGCCCTTCAGTATGTCATTAAATTAAAATCTAACCCTTCAAACCCAACTTTCGATAATGCTTTTAATCCTAGTTATGAACCTCTTTTTGATCAAAAACCGAAGGCCATTTGACCATTTGGTCTTCGTATTATACCAAAATTAAAAGAAACTAAAATCGACCTAAATTTGATTGCCTAGTACAAAGTACCACAAATTCCATCGTGGACTTTGGAAACCCCAACAATTATTTTTGATCTTTGTAATAGTAACAAATCCAGTACAGACCCTACTGTCTTTCAAAGCAAATTTAATGAAATGCTAGAGGGAGTTTGCAAGCATCTGGCCAAAGCAAAGGGCCCAACTGACCTCAAAGGGTTCGCCTTCCCAGTTGGCGAGATCCCCCTGGGGAATCTTACCCCGAGTATTTTTTATGCATGTTACAATATATTTTAACGGATTATTATATGTGTATATCCTTAATACTGTACTCACACCAAGCTCACATTAGAGTAGGCGATTATCTCTAAACAATGTTTAGTTTACTCAGCTATATTATGTGTAACACTAATATGTGAGCTGTATTTGTATTAACCATACAGACTACCTTCCCGGTGTTTAAATCACGGAGGCAGTATAATACTTTAGATAAGTTATGTTAAAATCTCTTACAAAGTATTTTAACTAGGACAACAGTGTCTACTTTACCAGGAAAACAATATCCTGTATGCAAAAGATCTTCCGTGGTCTATGGATTAGTATATATATTCACTTCCAATTTTACATGTATATGTTAGATCGTTTTCACACTAATTTAGTATCAGAATACTATAAGTTGGCATCTGCCGATCGAGTAGTGTATGCTGTTACAATCATCTACCAAACATTCTCTGTTTTCAGTGTATTGTAAGTTTGTTGCAATTTGTTGTATTGTAACAGTTATTGCGTGCTGTAACCGCTTTGAGTGTGTATGCTATTTTATTACAATTATCCAGTTCTTGACGTGGCGAGATTTATGTGCAATCGTTTAATCTCTTCGTGTAATAAATACACATAGCTACACTCAATCGGGTAACACTAATAGTCGATTATAATGGTTTACCAATCTCCAATATACCCTACCTTATAATGTAAATCCGATACTAATACCTAGTACCTAGTACCTTACAAATGACATAAACATGCGAGCATAAAAACACACTGTAAAATTCACAAGGGTTGATATACGTGTATACGGGCTAATAAGCCAAATAAGTAACGCAACGGTGCCTCTTTAAGGCGGCTGACGAAGGAATTTTTATTCCGAAAGATCTTTTGCATACAGGATATTGTTTTCCTGGTAAAGTAGACACTGTTGTCCTAGTTAAAATACTTTGTAAGAGATTGTAACATAACTTATCTAAAGTATTATACTGCCTCCGTGATTAAAACACGGGGAAGGTAGTCTGTATGGTTAATAAAGATACAGCTCACATATTAGTGTTACACATAATATAGCTGAGTAAACTATACATTGTTTAGAGATAATCGCCTACTCTAATGTGAGCTTGGTGTGAGTACAGTATTAAGGATATACACATATAATAATCCGTTAAACACAGCATAAAGAGCCGCCTGCCTGACAAGGCCTCTAACTTTTCAGCTGAACTTAAGGCAATTGAACTTGCCTTAAATTATATTCAGGAATCTGAAGATGACCATTTTGTAATCTTTTCTGATTCCCTTTCATCTCTTCAAGCACTGAGTAATATGAAACAAGATAACCCAGTTGTGTTTCAACTTTTAGAAACGTACAATTCTCTTATAGTTGATAATGTTATTATTTCCTGCTGGCTTCCAAGCCATGTAGGAATACGTGGTTATGATAGAGCTGATAGTTTTGCTAAAGCAGCATTAGGTTTACATATATATAATGCTAAATTATATTATACTATTTTAAAAGTTGTATTAACACATTCATTCGTAACTCTTGGCAAGCCGCTTGGGATTTGTCAGTTAGCAATAAACTCCATTCAATTAAACCGTTACTTGGAGAATGGCGTTCTTCTAGTAGACCCATTCGTCGAGAAGAAGTTGTCCTAGCCCGGTGCAGGATAGGGCATACACGTTATACTCATTCATATTTATTACAAGGTGAGCAATTACCAGAATTTATACCCTGCTTTGCAACGTTAACGGTCAAACACATCTTGTTGGAATTTGTAGACTTTGATCCTATGCGTCAAAGGTACTACAATGTTAATACTATGAAAGAGTTATTTGATACTATAGATTTAAGTCTTGTTTTAGATTTCCTAAAAGAAATCAGACTATATAAATCATTATAATGTGTTCTTATATATATTTACTTGTTTATATACCCGTTGACGGGCATTTGTTGATTTACATATATAGTTTATATTACTACCATGTCATCCCTTATTTTTTAATAGTTTTATCTTTATATATTTACATTAATTTTTAATTACTACTTAATTTCTTCATCTTTCGTCGTTTTTTGCGCACAATATGACCTATTTATGTGTCGACGTGCCGTAAAACACCATTCTTTCCATTCCATTCCCTGCAAAATTTCGTTGAAATGTGGGGAAATTAAGTCCCTATCTTCTTTTTTTACTAAATCAAGGGCCATAACTCTGGTGTTACTAATCCAATTTGGTTGGTTTTCGAACTTTTCATTGATATTAACAATCAGATAAAGATTGGCAGAGATCGGATGAAAAATGAAGCCTTATCGTCTTAATGAGACAAATTATAGCATTTTAGGGGCTAGAGTGACCGCAATGCAAAATTTTGATTTTTTGTAAATTCAAGGGCAGATAACTCAGCTGTTAGCCATCGAATCTGGCTGGTTCAAGAACTCGTCCGAGATCTTACGGATATATAACTACTGCATAAGTTTTTTTAAAGATCGGATGAAAAATTGAGGGTCTAGAATGCCCACAAGGCAAAAATATGCATTTTTGCAAATTCAATGACAGATAACTCAGCTGTTATGATTAAAATCTGGCTGGTTCATGAACTCGTCCGAGATCTTATGGATATATAACTACTGTATACGTTTGGTAAAGATCGGATGAAAAATGGAGGCGCTAGAGTGCCCACAAGGAAATAGTTAACAACAAACAGACGGACGGACGACGGACAAAGCAGCATCCCATAAGCTCGACTGGCCATAGGAACTCAATGTAACTTTTACCCAGGTCCATAGAACCATTTTGCTCATTGGTCAATATTTACTTCTGCTTAGGTTATAGAAGCACGTGTCAACTACATAAAGAGGCTTGTGGCATTGAAGTGCTCTATAAACAAGAAACTGATACGTTTTTTTGACAGCCAGACCAGCCAAGTTTTAATTGAAATATGAAGAAAAAAAGAAACTGAATTCCTTTTTATATAGGTAAAAAGAACCAACTAGTCAGCATCAGTAATCAAGCCGACTTAATTGGGTCAAAGTTCACGAAACAGTCCATCATAGCAACCTCAAATTGTCTTTCAAGTGACACGAACACGCCCTGCACTGGCGGTTATTTACAAATCGAAATTGTGTTGGCGATATTAAATTGTGGCCCAACTCTGAATCTGTTTTAGTATAAATATCAACTGTACGGTTTCAACAAATGTATGCCCAGCAGCTTTAAAGCAATAAACACAAGCCTCTGTGTTGTATGTAAAAGTGTATGAGAGTGGACCTTTGGAAACGGCCGAACACGATACATACGAAATATTGCAGTCTCGGTTTGACTGAGACTGTTCATGAACGGTAGTGAAATCCGCTTGCTACCGCTCACGCCCCTAGCCCCTGGTTGAGCAGAACTCAATATTCATAAACTCAATAGTACAGAGTTTTAACCATCCCAAATCGGACTGAGGGCCATGTTTGACGTCTTTGTTACGGTCCACGTCAATACACGCCATGGTTGTCATTTTGGCAAATGTTCTAAATGAAGTCCACTTACGATTTTGTAGAAGACGTGTGCCTAAACTTCCCCAACACTCATGCTATGATACCGTTCGACATGACACACTCTTAGGTGTTGGGTCCATTTTGGACTAGCCGTTAACCAACATTCAGTGCACTACGGCAAAACCTCAATCATTTTGTTAGTGTTTTTTTTATAAGATTGTGTGACCTAAATATCATTTTAAAATATGTAAATGAAAGACCATATACCAATATGTTAAAGGGGTTGTAGTAATACAACATCAAAGAATTTTACTTAAGATCAACTACGCATCATGAACAACATTCCTGTAGTTTCATGAAAATCCATAATGCATTCCAGAGTAAATTGTACAGTATACGGATGTACGAAAAGACATCTTGATCAGTAGAGCTAAACATAATTATGTAATGAGTACGGAATACACAAAGAATTAAGTGCAAATAGAAAACATATTATCCATGACATATGCATTCAGGTACTATGAAGAAGCTATCATAATACCACAATAAAGAGATTTCACTGACAATAGGTTTCGATTGTTAATAAATAATTTAAATAACGAAACACGTACCTTCGGGTCTTGCTCTAAATCCAATAGTGTTTTATCCGTTTTAGGTATGCTAATATTGTCTGTTTTAGGTTCTGTATGTACGTCTGACGGAGAACCCGAAAGCCTACAAAATACAATGTCAACGTTATTGGATATTCATTAAACCTGGAGACCGGTTACAACAGGTATGCTCTTATTTTAGAGCATACTTATTCCAATTAGGTCCCTTAGCACAGTCTTAAAAATTGGGTTGTATTGGTTATTCAACGATTACTGGTTGGTTGGTTTAATGGTGCTTTACGTCATTTTCAGCATTTGTTTCCTATACGTAACACTCAATTTCCTGGGTAGAACTAGTACAGTATACATACCGCCATCCGTAAGAATCAAAGGAGTATTGGACATCCGACTTATGGATACAGACTGAGTATAAATCATAAGTATTTACACTTTTATTATGTAAAGTAAAGGACAAAACAACACATGGAACACAGTTTAAAACCAGGGATAAGGATATAGTGTTAATCTGTACAAACATTTTAAACTAATTGTTCTTTTCTTACATGCGGTTTCGCTACATACATGATGACACTCATTGCAAAATCCTATGAGGATTAATTCAGATATCATATATGTGTGTTGCTGATACAATTTTATTCTTTTTATGCTTTTCTTAGGATAATAACTTAACAAAATTCCTAAAGCTACTACTATGGTATTTCAAGATGATTTAACACGTTCATTTTTTATTGAAAAATCAAAGGTTTGTATGGTGTGAATGGGGTATTAATAATCGAAACCTATGACACGAGGGATGATTCCAAATTTGACATTGTTAATTATCCCCACTTAGACGATGATGTTCCCCGAGTTACTTCTAATGGGGAATGATGTTTTCTAGAACTTGACGGCGAGATAAGGACATTAAAATCCGTAACCTTTGTATAACCAAAAGCAACTCCATCAGGTCTACGTTTACCAGAAGTTTCGAAAAAAATGAAAGTTATTTAAGAACTCTACAGCGACAAACGCTATCCCAACCTGATTTCTATGGTGACGTGATTTACAAGCTTCGTAAGATCCTTTGTCATGAACACGTTCATTCAATCGTTATTTAACTTTTTAGAAAAGTGTATAAAAGAGGTTTTGACTCTGCATGTTTATTGGCTGACCCATTTACCATTGTCTTCTAAGATGCTTCTTCTATTGTTTTCTATTGGAAAGATGAACAGCAGTGCCTTCACCGTTAGTTTAGCCAGTTGCCAATTCGTCCGAATTGCGAACTGAGAGCCAGACCCCAGTTTGCTGTTCGCAATTCGAATAACGGACTGTGAACTATTTGAAATGGAATGATGAACAGTAATCCCTTTAGCATCGTTAGTTTAGTCAGTTGCCAATTCGGCAATACATTATGGAAATACATGACAGTTCAAGAGTGTTACTAGAACCTTATATGATCAGCATTTGCAAATTTGGTAGTAGTTTCAGAGAAGAAGAGTTTTAAGTTTTTCCTATATATAAGTCTATGTAAAACTGTGACCCCTTAGGCAGGGCCAAATTTGACCACAGGGTCACCATTTGAACAAACATTTTAGACGAACATAAGCTTAGAATAAATACAAAATATTAAACCTTTAGCTCTAGTAGTTTCAGAGAAGAAGATTTTTGAAGTTCTTCCGTATAACTCTATGTAAAACTGATCCAACAAGGGCCCCTAAGCTCCAAATTAAAGAAAAAAAGAACCAAGGTTTCTTATGAGAAAAAAACAAAAAAGAACAAAAAAAACAATAAATAAAACAAAATAAAATACTGAACCCATGAACCGAGGTTTCTTATGAAAGAAAATGCCTCCAGTGAGATTTGAACCCACGACCCCTGGGGTTTGGAGTGTACATTACCAAATATTGAAAAAGAGACATAAATCCGTTGTTACTGGTTCGATCTGGCTGGTTTTCAAAATCATCTGAGCTTACATTGATATGAACGATCTGGCCAAGATTGGGAAATATCGAATACAAAATGAAGGCGCTAGAGTGTTCACAAAGCTGAAAACGGCATTTTTCAATAATTCACGGGCACATAACTTTGGTGTTCCTGGTCCGATACTAGTAGCTGGTTTTCGAACTTGTCCGAGCTTTCATTGATATTAACTTTCTCTTACAGTTTGGTAAAGATCGGATGAAAAATGAAGGCCCTATCGTCTTAACGAGGGAAAACCGTAGCATTTTAACTAAATTAAGGGCCATAACTTCGTTGTTACTGGTTCGATCTGGCTGGTTTTCGAACTTCTCCGAGTCTCATTGATATTAACTATCTGGTAAAGTTTGGTAAAGATTAGATGAAAAATGAAGTCACTACCGTTTAAACGATGCAAAATATAGCATTTTTAACCAAATCAAGGACCATAACTCCGTTGTTACTGGTCCGCTCTAACCGGTTTTAGAACTTTTACGAGCTTTCATTGATATGAACAATCTGGTAAAGTTTGGTAAAGATCGGATGAAAAATGAAGGCCCTATCGTCTTTACGAGACAAAGTTTAACGACCGACGGACGACGGACGGACGTCCGGACGGACGACGGACAACTCGGCATCCCATAAACTCTGCCCTTCGGCAATTAGAGCTTAAAATCGAATCGTGTAAACTTCGACCGCTTCTGCCGTCATAGAAAAGAGGGACACTGTTAGAACTGACACCATTTGGTCTGTGATCAAGAATTTGCAGCACGGCTGCTGGATTGTTTTCTTTAGACAATTCTGAACATTATATAATTATGTATATATTTATTATTTTCAGGTGTCAATGCACACTTGTTTTTATTGGCTTCTTACAATTAAATGAATGATTTAGATGTTGTCACTTCTTATTTAAATATATGATCTATCTAGACCTAATTGTTCAATTTTAAATTAAAGGTTTTCTAGAATTTTAATTTCAAGACATACATTGTTATTCCCCACCACAAACGTGCATTACTCTTGTCCGCCCGTCCGTACGTCCGCACGAAAAAGGTTTTCCATTTAAAGTGTTCGTTGAGTTTATTTTAATATGCGACTTAAAATGTTAATCATTATTTGTTGTCCTATCTAATATGTATATCATTATCAGAGAATTGATTAACTTGAATGTTGTTTATCGGCTTTTGTTATTTAGAGCTGCATTGGAGAGAGGGGAAGGATACATAGGAATCCGGGAACCTGCCCATCTCTTACTCTTACCAAATATATTCCTATAATTCTAGGCTCCGCCGATACACGAGTTCGCCCGGTTTACGTTCCTACTCGATGGACAATTTTCAGAGATCATAATTGATTTTGTTGTGGCTCATGTGTAAGTGGTGTTGTAGGAAGTTCATCCCTGATCACACAGTACTTTAATTTATTAAAGTCTTCAATGGAGTTCTCTGCAATGGGGCGAGGGGTGGGTAGGGCTGTAAATCTAGAATTTGAGTTAAGGGTGAGGGGTGAAATAGGTTGTGGTGCGGGGCTTGGGGTTAGAGGGCATGCTCCCTGGAAATCATTTGTTCCCTACATGACATAAGGTTAACTCTAGTCCATTTTCAGACCCTGTGCATGCCTTCTAAAATACGGTAAACAGAGGTTAACACTATGCTTACCTAACCTTTTTAGTGGCAGAGGGGAGAGCACCTGGTCTGCCCTTGTTATATGGGTAGAACCGATTTGAATGATGTTTAACGGCTCATCAACACATTATATAGTATTTAAAGCAGTCCGGGAACCTTGCCCTACTCTTAATAGCGAATATATTCTTATGGTTCGAGGATAGACTTCAATACACAGGTCAGCCCGGTTTAACCCCTCATCGGAAGGATGAGAAACTCGGTTCCCCCAGATTTCCAGGCCACTTGGAAAGGGATGTATCTACGTATAAAGCGGTGTATGAAATATTATCAGTGAAATATTCCAATTGATATAGGAAAACAAAAGGTAGCCCGGTCCAAAAGGTTACCACTTACACAAAAGGTAACCTTTTCAAGTGGTTATCTAGGTGGACTGGAAATCTGGAGCAACCCGGGTTTCAAGCCTTACCGGCGCCACTTAGTTTTGTCGGTATATTCTTGGGCAAGAAACTTTCCATTTGCTTCATTCTTCGGATGAGAACTTAAACCGGACTGTCCAGTTTATTGAAGTATATCCTCCGAGCACGTAACGAACTATAATAATATATTCGCTATTAAGAGAAGGGCAGGGTTCCAGGACTCCTTTGTATCCTTCACCAATCTCTATAGCTGCTTTAAATAATATATAATGTGTTGATGAGCTGCTAAACAGCATTCAATTCGATTATACCCAGATACAAGGACGGATCCGCTGCTCTCCACTATGCCATGTAAACGATTAGGTAAGCATAGTATTAACTTCTGCTTGCCGTATTTCATTTACGAGGCGTGCACCGGTTCTACCGTTGTTCATCATGCGATTTAACAATTAAAATATTCTGAAGCTTCACTAGAATATAACTTATGCCATGTAAAGTACAAAGGTTTTTCCTGGGAGCATTAACCCCAAGCGACGCAGCACAGCCCGCCGTTCAATATTTCACCACCACCCTTAACTCAAATTCCAGTTTTACACCTGACTAATGGCTTTACACCTCCACCCAACCCTCGCCCCATTGCAACGAACTCCATTGAAGACTTTGATAAATTAATGTACTTTGTGATACTTCCTCCAGCACCCCTCACACACGAATCACAACAAAACATTTATGATCTTCTCTGAAAACTGTCCATCGAGCCTAACACCTGAGCTTCCTTGAATTTTAAAGAATCGTAGGAATCTATTCGTTAAGAGTAAAAGATGTGCATGTTCCCGGATTCCTATGTACCCTTCCCATTTATCAGAGGCGGCTCTAAAACAAACATCATTCAATTCAATCAATTCTCTGATAATTATATCATATTAGATAGAACAACAAATAATTATTAAGCTGTCAAGTCACATAAAATAAACTCAAAGAATAATTTAAACCGTAAAATCGCGCGGACGGACTGGGACGGACGGATACGAGTAATGCACGTTTTTGTCGACATTAAAATTATAGATAAACCTTTAATTTGAAATTGAACAGTTACGTCTAGATATTTTATATATTTAAATACAAATAAACTAAGAAATAAAGAATTAAAAACAAAATTAATTAACTAAAAAATATGACTTACAAAACATCATAAAGACCTATTCGCATTATTTATTTTCAGATAACGGTTATGATATCTTAATTTTGTCAAATATACAAAAATCTTAATCTTAAAGAAATATAAAAAGATCGGACAGGGATAGTAGCATTCAAGGAGGAAAGTCAACCACAAAATCCAGAAACAAACACTCAAACAGACAAACAAGAAGGCAAAAGTAATTAAAAATGCAAACGACATCACAAACACAAAAGGGTTGCCAATAGGGCTACCGCCTTGGAACGGTCAATGGCAAAGTAGGCCACTAGGGGTTTAAACCGGTTCTAGGGTGCACCAAACCTCATACTTACCCTACTGTCATGCCATTAAAACAGGAGAGTGTAAATAAAGAAATCCCGGCCATGATCTAATATCTAACCAACAAGGCAGCATCAATAGGCAATATTAGTAAAACACAAATATGCTCGTGTAAATATAATACAAAAAAACAATAGCCTAGAAAGCCACAATGAAGGTACTCAATGACTTGGCAGAATTCAGAGCAACAAGAGAATAAACCATTAAGGGCACGACAAGAAAGATCATAGACAAACATCAAAAGCAACCATCCTAATGGGGTTTAGGTAGGCGTCATCATAGGGTCCACAGCCTGTCCGGTCATCGTACAATTAAAGAGGAAAGCATAGTGGCGAACTGTAAAAGGGTCCACCACCAAGCATGCAGTACGTTGCAAAATGATAGGGTCATAACCTCTTTTGATAAAAATGATAGGGTCATAACCTCTTTTGATAATTTTTTTAACAAGTTTAACAAAGATAGTATGAAAGTGATCATGACCAAGAATCTTACGAAGTTTATAAATCACATCACCATAGAAGACAGGTTGTGATAGTTACTGATACATTGTTTTATTAGTTGCTAAAATACGGATGCAGCAAAATTAGACAGCACATTCTAGTTAATAAAAAAGTATGAAAGGAGAAATTTTGGAATCTGAACACGATACGTTCAAAAAATACTGCAGTCTCGGTTTGATTGAGACTGTTCATGAACGGTACGGAATATAGATATAAAAAATCGAACAGGAAAACTAGCATTCAACGACGACAGTCAACCACAAACACACACAGAAACAAAGAATAACTTTAAAGATGGAAAAATGCCAAATTAGACATCACAAACACAAAAAGGTTGACAATAGGGCTACCGCCTTGGAACGGTCAGTGGCAATAAAGGCGCCTGGGGTTTAAACCAGGTTCAAGAGTTAACTACCGTTCACGCTCTCTAGCCCCGGGTTGAGCAGAACTCAATATTTAAAACGTCTATAGCACAAACATTTCAGCCATTCCGAAGATGGTATGCATATGACTATGACCATGGAACCTTCAATGAGGTATTTTCACTCAATTACGTAAGTCTATGTAAAACATGTGACTCTGGGGTGGGGCCAAGTTTGACCTCATGGTCTCGATTTGAACACACTTGATAGAGGACCTTAAGCATATGGTACTTGCAAACTATTAGACCTCTAGCTCATGAAGTTTCAGAGAAGAAGATTTCTTGAAAGATTTTCCGATACAACTTATGTAAAACTGTGACTCCTGGGGCGGAGACCGACTTGACTCCATGGTCTGATGATACATGTAATATATAAGAGCTCTGCGCCTTGTCGGTTTAGAGAAGTTTTCCCCTATGTAAGTCTGTGTAAAACATGTGACCCCTGGGGCGGGACTAAATTGGCACCAGAGTCACCATTTAAACAAACTTGGTAGAGGACCATAAGCTTATGGTAAATGCAAAATATTAAAACTCTGGCTCTTGTAGTTTCAGTGTTTTTAAGTGTTCCATATAGAAGTCTATGTAAAATATGTGACCCCTGGCCGGGGCCATATTTGATCCCAGGGTCATCATTTGAGCAAACTTGGTACAGGACCATAAGCTTATAGCAAATGCAAAAAAAAAAACTAAACATGGATCTTGTAGTTTCAGAGAAGAACTTTGTTTAAGGTTAAACATTTTTTTGTTTGTAGTTTCAGAGAAGAAGACTTTTAAGTTAGTTTTTCCTTATAGAAGTTTATGTAAAACTGTGACCCACGGGGCGGGGAATAAGTTGGCCCCAGGGTCAGCATTTGAACAAACTTGGTAGAGGACTATAAGCTTATAGTAAATGTAATATATGAGAGCTCTATGCCTTGCGGAATGGCAGAAGTTTTTCCCTAGGTAAATATATGTAAAATGTGCAAAATATCAATAAACGAACTTTGGACCCCAGAGCAGAGCCATTTTTAATCCCCGGGACTTTATTTGAACAAACTTGACAGTCTATGCGTTTTAGATCATAATTAAGGAAAACTGTCAAAATCTGTTCAGCGGTTCAAGAGAAGAAGATTTGTTTAATGTTTCGTCCTTTTATGGATGTCGCGTTGACCTAACTTAACTGACAAATCTGAAAACCATTGACCTAAGGATCATCCCTGTGAAGTTTGGACAACATTGGGACAGACGAAAAGGGATCACAATAGCCCCCAGTGCACACTGTTGTACTGCGTCTATCAAACTGTTACTGTATTGATGATAGTGGTAGTAGTAATAATATAAACTATTATTATCATGACTGTTTCTATTGTAACTATTGCTGTAAGATATGTTATTATTATAATTATTATTATTATCATTATTATTATTATTATTATTATTATTATTACTATTGTGACTATTGCTGTAAGATATATTATTATTATTATTATTATAATATTATTATTATTATTATTATTATCATTTTCATTATAATTATTATTATTATTATTATTATCATTATCATTAGCAGAAGCAGAATCAGCAGCAGCAGCAACAGCAACATCATCAGTAGCAAGCAGTAGTAGTAGTAGCACCACTAGTCAGAAGTTAAACTTGGAAATTAAATTTGGCGGACAATTGTCTCACATCTTGTTCATTAGTTTAATACATGTATTTACTTCATTATTATTATTTCCAACATCATGACAATGAATGATATTAATTAATATAAAAAAGTAGTTATTATTAAATCAGAAATGAATTGGAAGCATTTAGGAATGTGTAATTTATATGTTTGGCTCATATCTTGTATATCATTTACAACATACTTCTCTTATTGTATTGAATTGTATCCGTAGGTTTATTCCCAGTAAAAGGAGTATGAAAGGAAAATTATGAATTGAAATTTGAATTGAACTACTATCACTACGGCGACACCGATATAAGGTTTTATTGCTATTAGTCAAACGCCAAAAAATAGATACATCTCAGCGTGCTACTAAACGATTAACAACGAAACACGCTAATTATTCCTTCTAGATATGTAAATAACATTTTAAAAATACAATTTTAGAAGGGTGAAATTAGCATGATTAGTATTGATACTTATTAACAATTAAGTTGCGATAACCGTCATACTTTATGTAGAATTATAATAGCGTCAACATAATGTCGTGTGAACAGACGCCCCTGTGGTAGTTGACTAGCAGATTACGTATAAAACCGAGTCATCTAATTCATAATGACACAACTAAACTTAAACAATCAATTATGTTTAATACAAAATAAAAACTATTGATACTTATGAAACAGCAGGGATCGCAGTTGTTGCATCTGTAGTTTAGTGGGTAAGCCACTGCACTTAAATGCTACAGACCTCTGTCCCATATCAGTTCGCTCCATGGCGAGGGCATGTCTGATGGGAAACGCCATCCTTAATCTCATCTCCCTCTGAGATTTCTGTCCCAAATAGCCTAATATGATGAGTTAATGGAACGTAAATACCCGTTTTATTTCATTTTCATTTGTGTCAATAAGATGATAATCATATCCTCCCTGTATGACCTGTCAGCTAATATCTAAAGAGCTAGCCACCAGATTTTCATTAAATTACCTTATTTCATAGATAGTTCCATCACAAAGCTGTTGAAAGCACGAAAAGTATGCACTTGACACTTGTATTGGAGCTTTAATTTTCAAAAACATTAAAAAAACTATTTTTATTCATTTCAGTATGGTGGCTGATATGTGCCATCTCGTCTTTTCGTTATTACGCCGCGAAATAACGCCGAGCGAAATAACACCGGGCGAAACATAACTCACAAGTGCTTATAGGAGGTGTGGGTAGCTGTGGTAGAATAGCGTGCATGCTCGGTTCCTCACATGTTGATTGCTTGGACATGATAGCGTGTTTGGTGCTAGGAGCTGTGAATAACTGGGGAATGCCAGCGTGTTCGATGCTAGGACATGTGGGTAGATAGGTAGGCTTGCGTTCTCGGTGATATGATGTGTAGAAGCTTTGTATTCTAGGTACTGCCTTTTCTTCAGGAGTATATTCAGTACCAGTGTGGTTTCTTTATTGTATCCCACTGCTAAATCAAACTGATTGTCGATTGAATATTGTGTCAGATATCTCTCCAGCGTCCTATTTGTGGATGCTTTGAAGAACTCATCTAATTCCGACTCTGTGTAAATGTCAAAGTCAAGAACGATTAAGTCAAGAACGATTTGTGTATCGTATCTGATTTCTTTAATGTGTACATATGGGAGTTGCGTTTGCACATATCTCTGTAGCTCTGTGAGATCATGTTTAATATACTTATATAGATCGCTCACGCCCTTCGGAAGAAGCGTTTCCTTACTTTCCGAACTTAAAAGCAGTGGAAGCGAAATACCTGGAAATAGAAACAAATATATAAATTGTAACATAAGTGTAAACGTGAAATCGATATATACTCGGTAAAAAAAAAGGAATTGGACCAGAGTTAATAAATGGACTAGGCTTTGTAATGTTATAATTCATCTGCCATTGGACAGATGCATTTGTTTACTATAAAAGACGAAAACCGTTTTTAAAATCGAGAATTAATTTACAGAGAATTGGTTTTGTAAATGACCTAGGTGTCAGTGTTAAAATCGTGCAAAAGTTTTAATAATAAATGAGACACAATGCGCAGCCTATTTTTGGAATGCGTTGATCACCGGATAAGAATATCGCAAATTACCCAAGAGTCCGAGTAAAATGTATACATTACATTCGACATTGAGTATATACCGTTCTGCACGTTTTCAGTAATGACCCCTACGTGATTTGTGATTACATGTGATTTCATATCTCTGTCATTTTTGGCTCGATTTTAAAAACATTTTTGGATTTTAACATATAAATGCATTTCTTTCGTTATTTGTATATTCCGGTTTCCAACTTCAATCATAACTTTATTTTTTATGAGTATATTTAGTAGTACATGTAACGTGATGTGTATGGCTAATATACCTTATGTAAATGGCAGCTACACAAACAAAAATAACAATATCATGTATACTTTATGGATTGTTCATGTAATATCCTTGATGAAGAGTAGAACTAATCTACGATAAAGACTGGGTTATAATTAATCAATGCATTTCCAAAAGATGGTACCAATATTCGGATCGAAAATCCTTATATTTTTGTTTTATTATGCATGGACAAGAAAATGACAGCACTATCCAAAGAATACTATTAACACTTTTTAATAACTATTCGAAAAACAGTTTAAACTATTGCCTGGAGTTTTTGTGTACTATATTCAGTTGCAAAAGAAACTGGACACTTTGAACATTTTACTTTACACCCTATCCTCTTTATCAAGCGACAGTCCCTTCTTGATTCGACCTATTGAAAAACAAATGACAACATGCTATTGGCAATGGAATGATAAAAATCCTTGGTACCAAACATGGCATATTCATTTTGGAATTTGTCAACTTAATTTTATAAAATACTTTATACAATTAAATCTAAACACAATCTTCACTTTCTTTTACAACTGAGTATATATGTTGCACTATTTTTCGATACTTATATATGGGTCATCAACATTGTGGTCTCATGTACTTGAATCTACCCCACGGTCAATGTAATGCAAAGAAGTTTGATAGTAAGGATAGGATGATACCATATTCATTATACATGTCCTATATACAATGAATTAAATGCCTTTAAAACAACCTAATTAACAACTAAATATCCGTATTGCAATCAGTAGAGCATATTTTTCTCGAGTTTCACTAATATAAACCAGGTTCGTTTCTCTGAATGAAATAAAACTATAGGCAATTGTTCTTCTAGTCTCAATAAAATAAGCTTTGTTCGTTTATCCGACTTTTTACTTACATAGTGGACATTCCTGCCCTCCACTAGAAGAAGCCATTATTTAACCTGCAAATAAAAAACAAACAGAAAATAAATAAGTAATTTCTCCTTTCATACTCTTGGTTAAGTTTGTACATTCTTACCTTCTTTCATTCTCTACGACTTTCTAAAAGCAGATATACAAATCGAACAGGAAAATTAGCATTCAAGGACGACAATCAACCTCAAACACACAGAGAAACAAAGAACAACATTATGGATGAATAAAAGGCAAAATAAGTATCACAAACACAAAATGGTTGACGATAGTGGCCAAAAAAGGGGGCCGTTGTGGGTTTAAACCAGGTTCTGGGGTGCACCAAACCTCACTCTTACCCTATTGTCATCCCAATAAACGGGACAGTGTAAATAAAGATATCCCCACCAGGTTATATTCTCTAACAAACAAGGCAGCATTAACAGGCAATATAAGTAAAACACATAAATTGATCATGTATATATAATATAAAAAACAAAAGCCTACAAAGTAAGTACTCAAAGACTTGGCAGAAGCCAGAGCAACAAGAGAATAAACCGTTAAAGGTACGACAAGACAAGATTAAAGACAAACATCAAACGATACCGTACTAAAGGATTTGCGTAGATGTCATCATAGGGTCGTTAAGTAAGATCCTTGGTCCAAATCACTTTCATACAATCTTTATTAAACTTGTTAAAAGGTTTAAAGAGGTTTTGACACTATTATTTTGCAACGCACTGCATGGTTAGTGGTGGACCTAATTACAGTTCGCCACTATGCTTTCCTCTTTGATTGTGCGATGACCGTACAGATTGTGGACCCTATGATGACATCTACGCAAATTCTTTAGTACGATATCGTTTGATGTTGATGCGATGTGTCGTGATTTCAGATTGTGTCCACGGCATTTTATAGCCGGAAGAGGAGGATGGAGGCAGGGTTGATTTTAGTCTAGCACATCATTTTCCACACAGTGTTATCATAAGTGTTTCCGACATACGAGTAGGTCGCCTCTGTAGCTTACGTTTGGTGATTTTGACGAGTCTTTGCTGAATTTTTTTTTTTTGTGAGTGCTAACGGTTACTTGCAGGTATTTATTTTTATGATTTGCATGTCTGTTTACATTTAATATATGTTTGGGATTGTTACACATTTATTTTGTTTACAGAACCGAGCGAATGATTTAAATATTTTCAGGCCTGTTTAATAAACCCTAGCAGATTCATACACACCTCATAACCTCTCGTACACCATTATCGAGATATATGGTTACGAAAACGATGTTAACGTGAGTTAATGGTTAAATCTTAGTGTAAAATATGTTTTGTGAACTGCATTATTTAGATGTTTTGTGTTTGTTTACAAAATATATGTTCATACTAACTGCTCACCAGCGCTATTGGCTTGGTTGTACGATATAGTTTAGTTTTATAATATGCTGATTGTCTAGACAGCAAAACAGGAAAGAATTAATGATGTTTTAAGAATAATAAGATAGACCGCCAACAATAGTCCGAACAAAGATGTTGTTGAAAAGTTTCGTACACAAGGGAGTTAGCCCCCTTTTACTTAAAACATGCATTTTGGCAACAAAAACAAATTAAATCTACGAAAATGACCACAATTCGTCCGAGACAATATTCTCTATATGTTCCTTACCAAAAAAATCACAAAAAAATAACACAGATTATCAACAATCATCAAATTAACTCCGTTTAACATTTCCATATCATCCATAAAAGATTATTGCTTGGCAAATTTGAAACTGTTTAATGGGATATTTAGTACTCATTTAAGTGTGTTTATAAACATCAAACATTGCTTTATTAAAACGCTGTTTAAGCTTTTATACGCCCTCAAAATCTGGCCTATGGAAATACCAGCAAAAAAGTCAGACGTTTCCTTTTTTGTTCAGTATATATTGTTTGTTTGATATATATTTTTAGCGACACGAGTTCACGAATATAATATTTTACAAACAGTTATGTCTCAGTTGAGTATTAAGTGCATAACAGAATACATATTTAGTCAGTTTTATTTCAGAATGATTGACTTTACAGGGGAGGTTTAGGACACAGGTACCGGTTTAAAAAAAAAAAAAAAAAAAAAAAAAAAAGTTATATTCTATTAAATACAGTATTTAATAGAATATAACTTTTTTTTTTTTTTTTTTTTTTTTTTTAAACCGGTACCTGTGGTTTAGGACAATTTCCTATTTCATTGAATGTGTTGTTCCAAGATAGACTACTCTTGCTACTATGACATATCTGTATTGTATCACAGTTCATGAACATTGTCATCAACTCCCAACAGCTACAATAGAACATGGGGTCAGAAGTTTGGAATTTATCAGAGGATTGAAACGCCAGTTTGTACAATAATTGAAATAAAATGATTAATTGTGAACTTCAACAGTACCATATTAAGGACACGTTGTATGTTT
Source organism: Cyrtodaria siliqua (assembly GCA_037043455.1). Taxonomy (NCBI): domain Eukaryota; kingdom Metazoa; phylum Mollusca; class Bivalvia; order Adapedonta; family Hiatellidae; genus Cyrtodaria; species Cyrtodaria siliqua. The sequence goes on along the minus strand of JAWPHD010008891.1, from coordinate 13,912 downwards.
AATGTTTAACCATCATTCTAATACGATAGATAACCAAAGCACTATAATGAAGCCCTCCCTGTGGGGGTCCATGTTCCCTTCTCCCTTGAAAATATGACCCAGTGTTCCCTTGTTCCCCAAACATATTTTGCTTTGTTTCCCAAAAATATGTTTCCAATGATCCCTTGTTCCCCAAAAATAAATGGCCATGTTCCCTTGTTCTCCAAAACCCCTGGGAGACCCTCTACAATATATACTCATACAATGGACTGTGAGTCACAATATCTGCTACAGGGCTGAAGAGGATGTACTTTCAAAGTATAATGATGTTTTAATCGCATATGATTATTGCATGGCATAGTTTAACTGATCACTATATATGTGATTTGTGTTTACTTGCATTCAGAGAATCAGTTATTTAGACGAAAGGTTCGATTTGCGTTTGGTTAAAAAAGTGTTTTCTTTTCTTAATAGTCTACATACAAAAGTGAGTTGATAAATGTTCTGCTATGAACGTATAATTCAGATTTAGAACCAATCATACCAATGACGTACATGAACTTATACGGAACTGTAATACAAGTCTTCATTGGATGTGGAGAAAAAATATATATCTTAAAACATGTTGTCTTTGTTTCTCAGTTTAAATGTGTATACGAGTATATGTCTTTTTTTGGAATCAGCCATGCTGATTATTGATAACGCAATGTCTTGGCTCTCATTTTGGTATAAAAGGGTTCATACTAAATTTATATGTATGTATATATGTGTGTTATTTGTTTCTTGCCGCTTTTTTTTAATGTGCATGTGTGTATGTAAAACATTTATATTTTGTGTAGAACAACTTACCTGTTTGTAACATATTTGTCAATATGCTGAATGGAATGTCTATGTAATAATTATTGGATATCAATATTACAGGGTCAATCCAAATAATAATACAACCATTTAACGGGTCTCCGTTGAATATTCATATGTTATCTAAACTAGCCCTTTGAAAGTATTGTTAATGCAATAGTTGTGTCTGTCAACGGCTCGGCACGTTTTGTTGTAGAACATATTATATAAAATATTAGAACTAAGTCATATGATGCTTTAAGGCTATCCTGAAATGGTGATTTGTGGTACAAGAGTATTTAAACTGAATTAGTTATACAACTGCTACCTATGTAAACCCCATATGAGTTAATAATTAAGACTAAAAAACAATATCCAGGCCGAGTAATCGAGTTTTCCAAAACCAAATATTTTCATAAATAATAATTAAACCGCAGGTAACATGCGGCTCAATGTAATGCATGTGTACATTTTATATGAAACTGAAGCACACGCTGATAGTTTTATTTGACTTTATAAACGCACAGTGTAAGGTACTGACCATTTTGATTTCTGTGGGGGGCCTGGGATTTTTTTTGAAAAAATATTCTGGCCCTTAAATTGCTGAAAAAAATATCCTGGCTCTGACTTGGAGGAAAAAAAAAAAACAGTCTCTCAAATTGTAGGAAAAAAATAATCTGGCTCTGAGACCAGTTAGAGGAAAAAAATCTGGCTCCCTCTTCTGTGAAGATCTACTTCATCAGCCACTGGATTCAACATGGAGATGTTTTACCACAATCTGGCTACATCAACAACTTCTGCTCAAAAGTTTATTGAAATCTCAAGTTGAAATGAGTTGTAGAAGACAATGATAGTATTCATGGTTGTAATAAATGTTATGTGCATAGATCATGGTAGTAATACATGTGGTATACATTAGTCATGGCAGTTATAAATGTAGTATACACTGGCAATGGTGGCAGTAAATGTGTTGTATAAAGTGTTATAAAGAGATCATGGTAGTAATTTGGTATACATTGATCATGGTAGTAATGAACATGATATTCATATAAAGTCATGGTTATAATTAATGTGGTATACATATTAAAGTCATGGTTGTAATAAGGCCATGATACAAACCCTCCTACGACAAAACGAAATTAGGTATTTTATTTTTCCATAGGGAATTTGATTGTTTTTTTGTTTTTTTCCCTTCCTCCTACAGCTATTCTCTGTCTTGATGGTTCTTAAAAATAATAAAAAATAATGGCCTAAATGTGATATACATTGGTCATGGTAGTATGTCATGGCAGTATGTAAATGTTGCAATCCTGCGAGGGTGACAGTGAACATTTGTCAACCTTCTAAGGCTATTTATTTTTTTATTATACTGAAAAATATGTTTGAAAAAGATATTTGGTTCTGCTAAATATTCCTTTGAAATACATGGTCATTTCTCACTGTTCAAAATCACTATTCTCAGCGCCTAGAAAACATTTTTTGGCGGATGGTTCTTTATGTTCTTTCGGAATCTTCAGCTGTGAACTCGCGAGTAAACTTCAAATCATCTTCAGAAAGTTGTGCAAACTGTGTCAACCATTTTAGTAAATGTTCACTGATTTTCATTTGTGTATGTAGACATACACTTTTCAGCATTGGACATCCCAATACATAATTATAAACTTGCTTTGACTTCACAATAATAAGACAGTATTATACTGGGGTGACATTACACAAAAAATACTATCATTCAGTGACTCACTCCACATTACAAGCGATATGCGATATTACAAAAATGGGAAAATAACAGTCTTTGAACATTGAACATGAATGTTTGACATGAGGTTTATTATTAATAATATGGTATCAGTGGTCATAGTAGTAATAAATGTAGTATGCATAGCTCATGGTAGTAATACATGGGGTATTCAGTGGTCATGGTAATAATGAATGGGGTATTCAGTGGTCATGGTAGTAATAAATGTAGTTTTTAGTCTTAGTAGTCATGGTAGTACTAAATGTGATATACAGTGGTCATGGTAGTAATACTTGCAATATGCAGTGGTCATGGTAGTAGAAAATGAGTTTAAGAGTAGCCATGACAGTTATAGATGTGATGTACTTTGGGCATGTTAGTAATCAATGCAGTATGCAGTGGTCATGATAGTATTACAATACAAGGGTCCTGGTACTTGTGCGATGGACTTTGTGAATATCATCAACAAGTAAATTGACGTAAGAAGCAGCTTCAGCTCCATGCAATGCCAGGTTACAGACACAGCCATGCGCTATATGACAGTGTTAATAAGAATGGTATGGAACATGGTAGTCATTGCCCAGTACAAAACGATCTCCTACCAAAACAAAACATCCAATCAATTCATAATTCAGAAGAGCAAAAGGGGGCTCACATAGAAAGCAGACAAGTACAAGCATAACTAAATATTAACACCAGCACATGAAGTTCTTATAATCCACCAAATATGGAAAGATCCATATTAAACAAAAGAACTGTCGAAAGGACAGCATTCTCCACTATTCAAGGTCAATTTTAAACAAGGTCACTGTCACTTCTGTCTCACCAACCATGGTGTCAGTTCATTCACAAGGTCAAGTCTTAATTGTGGAGGTTAATAGGGGTGCGGGGAGGAGGTGGTCAGTGAACATATATACCAAATATCAAAGCAAACTTTCAATACCCAAGAAAGAATATGAACTTGAAGATGGTGGGGAGGGGAAGTGAAGTGTTACTGAATAGGAAAAAAACAACAGAAATAATACAATATTTTCATTGGAGATGGGGGTTGAGAGGAGGGTGTTGGGAAGGGGATGGAAGGAAACAGGATGGATGCAGACATGGTAACTGAAGAATATAATAAATATTTGTTTATCTGGGGTGATGGTGGTGGTGGTGTAGGAATGGGGAAGGTGTGGGGTTTATGGGGCTAATGATATATATACAGGCTTGCCATTGTTATTGGATGTATGCAGTGAGTTTCATTGAAATATATGAAGCTGCTTAAAAAACTTTAACTGAAACTCTAAGTTGAAAAAGAAAATGTCATCTGGCTAAAATGAAATAAAACATTATGAAACACTGTAAGTGATGACACTTGTCAAGCTCCTTTGGCTGAGATATATGGCTAGTGGGTATTGAAATAAATTGACTTGCCAACAAATAAAATAAAAGCAATTCTAAGTCGAAAATTATAGGCTACACATTTTCTAAAATACAATACAGAAAATATTTATCCAGAAAAAAGGCCATAATTTTGCTAAAATGCAATACAGAGTTATGGAACATGTGTCTGCTAGCATTCACACTTTACTGAAGTTGTATTAATAATTAACAATCACCTATTGAAATAAAGGACTTGCCTAAATCTTTAACCAGCATTTTGAAGTCGAAAAAACACACATAACTTTGCTTAAATACAATAGAGTTAATATGGAGCATGTGTCTACTAGTGCCTTTGATATTCCAAGCTTTACTGAAGTTTTGTTGATGTACGACTTTAAGTTGTTAAAAGAAATGGACTTTGTCAAAAAAGAACTTTAACCAGAAATTCAAAGTAATAAAAAAACATGCTTTTGCTTAAATGCAATACAGAGTTATGGAACCTGTGTCTCCCAGTGTCCTTGATGGTACTGATGACATATTTCAAGTTTCACTGACCAGTGGTTGCTGAAATAACAGGACTTGGCTAACAACTAAAAACCAACCTGACGACGCAGACGTTGAGTAGATCTACAACAGCTCTCCTTATTCTACGAATAGTAAAACTTAAAAAAAAAATATTCTGGCTTTCAAGTTCACGAAAAAAAATAATCTGGCCAGTGTATTAGGCGAAATAAAAATCCCGGCTTTAAAGAATTTTTTTTTTTTATTCCGGCTCAAAGGAAAATCCCAGGCCCCCCCCCCCCGAGATCAAAATGGTTGGTCCCTAACCCCCCCCCCCCCACCCCCCCCTTCCCCAGAGATCAAAATGGTTGGTACCTAAACACGTCATGAATAACCTTATGTATGAGAGTACGGTCGTTCTTTTATTACAAATTCAACAAAAGGAGTCGTATGGGTCGTAACTGAGATGAAGACAATTTATTCTTTGTGTAAAACAAACATTTCAAACCCGTTTTAAATTTCATATCCTTAAAGCAATATTCTTTATCTAAAACTAACGTGTTCTCAACCATAGCTGACATGAATACAATGTGTAGGTTTTATAAGATTTTCAAATGAATATCTTTGATACGGGTTAAACGTGCGAAACGTATCTTGGCTCAGGCCCAATGCATACACAATATACCTCGACCACGATAATTTCTTATTTACAACACACTTTGCATTAGTATGTAATGGCTTTTTGTTATAGACTTGTGCACGCCTATAAGAATAAATATTATGAGCGTTACATATTCTAATCCAGTTAGACATATATTCGTTGTTAAAGCTATCATAATTGTTAATTTATTAAGTTATCCTTTCATAACGGTGTTGTTTTAATTTGAATGGTGTATACGTATTTTTTTTTATGTATATGGTGTGAGTGTGTGTAAAACTTGGTAGGGAGCCATATGCTTGTGAAGTTTCAGAGATTTTTAACGGATTTCCTATATTCATATAACTCTATATAACCTTGACCACACGGCTGGTCAAATTTATCCCAGTGTCATCATTTGAACAACCTTAGTAGAGGACCATATTTGTATGCTTCCTGCAAAATATTAGACGTCTACTGTTGTAGTTTCAGAGTTTTTGTGCTTTATTTATTTTTTAAACTATCCCATATAACTCTATATAATATGTAAAACTGTGACCCAAGGGACGAGGACATGTCTGACCCTAAGGCCACCATTTGAACAAACTTTGTAAAGGACCATAAGTGTATTACAGCAACAGCAACAACAACAAACACTTAAACATTGACAAAACTAGGATGTTAACACAGCCAAATAAAGCGGCTTTAAATAAATCAAGGGCCGTTACTCTACTGTTACTGTTTTGTACTTGCTAGTGTTTGATCTCATACGAGCTTTTATTAATATCAGCACTCGGATCAGGCTTTGTAAATATCAGATAAAAAGGTTAATGTCCTAGTGATTAGTGAAGCTAAATATATATATATATATATTTTAATTATCGCTGCCGTTTCCAGTACGATATGGCCAGTTTTTAAACTGTGAGTTTGATGAAATTAACATTGTGACAGATTGGCCAAGTTCATATAAACAATAGCATCGCCACGTATTTCTAACAAGTTAAGTTCCAGCTTGAATATTTTTCTAAAGAACATAACTCGAAAATAGTCATGTTATTTTTTTATTTCGTGAGTAAAGAAGGAAAATTTGCTTTAAATCTCGAAGCCATAGCACCCAAAACTAAGAACTAAAAGGCAAGGTAAAGTTCCTCGTTAAACCTTTTTCAAAGGAAATCATTCAAAAAATATGTTTCAGACTTCAGACAGTAATGGGATTTTCCGATGTATTCATGTAATTATGCTGAAGAAGTGTACAAAGTTTCATAGTTGTAGACCTAATGCTTAGACACGTTTTAGATAATAATAATTCAGAAAATATTATTCAGAGAGCAATGGGCTTTATACAGTTGTATTATTATATCATATTGACGATATGATTCAGAGAGTTCTGGGCCTTTTTTTCATATGTATTTATTGGATCGTGCTGAATATGTGTACACGGTTTCATTGTTGTTTAATTTGCAAAGTTTGAAAGTTATTAGCTGCAAAGATGTGTAGAATACAAGGTTAAGTTTCGGGTTAAACCATTTTTTTTTTCAAAGGGAAATATTTTAAATATATACATGATATATGTACCAATAAGAGAGTTATGGGATTTTTTCCCCGATGTATTCATTGGATCATGTAGAACATGTGTACAATGTACACCGCTAACGGACGGACGGACGGACGGACGGACGGACAACCCCACGACAAGATATTTCATAGACAAAAGTCAAAATGTAATCATAAAAAAAGTCAACTTGTTAAAGTTTCGTACCTCTAGGGATACAAAGAAAAGGTGCAAAAAAACTATTAAAAAAAATCACAGTTATAGGACAATAATTTCAGAAATGTCGCTATCATACAACTAAATGAGTAAATATAAATCAGAAACTTAATAGGCGTTTTCCTTCCATTTAAATTTAGACGTTTTTCCCAAGTGATTCTATACCCTGTATGAAGACGACTGTATGTTTTTACTTGATTGTAATTATAAATGTGGTCAGACAACTTTTAATTTACATTATTTTCATCAGTTTGATAAATGTGTTTTTGTTGTGTGTGTGCGTGCTTGCGTGTAGGCATGCGTATGTGTTTTGCAATTTGCGAATACATCATAATTAAGAGATTACATCAGAATATTGGAGCATTGGTAGGTCTTTTTGAATTGTTTAAATACATTATTTCTGTCTTAAATTGATGACAATCAAATAACTGCGCCATAAACCACCAAAAGAAACTACATTGGCCATATAAAATAAAAAACACAAAGAAGGTACTGTCTATGGTTACGCGACAGGAATAAATATTTTAAACTTAGCGGTAAAACATCAAAGTTAGCGTCTTGTGTAAATATTGACGAATTGTCCGGAAGAACCCCCTTTAATGAGTCCCGATGGTATAGGTAATGCTGGTAACAAGCTGGAGCGCATACCGATACATACAAATCATGTCTGAACAACACAAGTTAAAAGGCAAGCTTGCTATTTTTTATGATTTCTTTGAAGAATAAATGACCCCAGTTGGCAATGCTCCAAAGAAATAGCCAACTGTTGGAAATCTGCCAATGTGGCCCGGAAACTAAATAGAATTGGATTTTATAGTCGCACCAACAGCTAAGGTCATATAGCGACTTTTCCAGGTTCCATTGGCGGTGAAAGACCAAAGGTGCCCCTCCGGGTAGAACCACCGAGGTTCCGCAAGCCAGCTGGATAACTTCCTCACATACAAATTCCTAGGCCCAAGAGGGATCGAACCATCAGCAGTGAAGGGCAAGTGATTTTAAGTCAGAGACTCTCCACGGACGTCCCCTGGTTTTGAATTGAATGGTGATTCTCCATTATTGTAATTGTTTCATCATCACCTTTCCCCCATTTTAACCCGATATGACCTATGTTGTGAAATGGTTATAAAACAACATGCATTCATTTATTGCAGACACACATGGCGATAGGTTTTATATTAACGTAGTGGCCAGATACATTAAAAGATGATGGTCAACTACATCGTTATTTGCTGATCGATCATTTTCAAAGGATAGATAGTAACGACACTGTTTGATGTAGCAGTTCCAGATCCATCTTAAATAAAAATACATCTAAACTTATAAAAATAAACTATGCATATCAGGCAAAATCATATACGTATGTGTACCCGCCCACCCACTCTCTGCCCAACACACCTTACTTCCCTGCACGTCAAGCTAATATAAAAATCATGTTATGTTGAAAGTTTCCCCACCTCTCCCCAACACACACACACACACCTTACTACCCTACACGTCAAGTTAATATAAATCATGTTATGTTAAAATTGTCCTTTAATAAATTCAAGGTCTTACTTTTACTGTGGCAGTTGAACATCGCTATCGTCAGTTTTATATTTCACATTTTTTTCTTACCGGAGAACTATCCAAATAATGTGAATTTAAACGACCCTTAACGCGCTTATATATATATGAAACGTTTACGCTGCCAACTGCTCTAATATCCAAGTATAATCTATAACAAGAATAGCCTAGTTTGTGTTTTTTTTCCAAAAACTGTTGACAGTGCAAAGTTAAGATAGATCATGTATCGATACCAAGAATATCCTAGTTTCGTTTTCCCAAATATGTTGACGGTGCACAAATTCTACTTTCAAACGCGGCAATATTGCTAAACTAAAATATTACGGTTAATATATTAAATTCAATATCAGTTTTACGATACCTCTCGGTATCTGGATGACATATTGAACATTGACAACCCTTTCTTTCCAACTATGGTTAATTGTATATATTTATCCTAAAGAACTTCAGCTTAACAAAGCAAATATATCTGATAATAACGCTTCTTTTCTTGATTTAGATCTCTCGATTGAAAATGGTAAAATAATTAACAAAATCTATGACAAGAGAGGTGATTTTAATTTTGACATTGTTAATTATCCCCACTTGGATGGGGATGTTCCCCGAGCAACTTCTTATGGGGTATATGTGTCTCAACTTATTCGTTTTTCTAGAGCTTGTACTCGAGTTGAGGACTTTAATATTCGTAATCTTTGTATAACTAAAAAGTTACTCAATCAGGGTTACCGTTACCATAAACTTCATAAAACCTTTGCAAAATTTTATTATCGTAACCCTGATCTTCTTTCCAAATATAAAAGTAATTTAAGGACTCTTCTGCGACAAGGACTATCACAACCTGAATTCTATGGTGATGTGATTTATAAACTTCGTAAGATTCTAGGTCATGATCACTTTCATACTATCTTTGTTAAACTTGTTAAAAAAATTATCAAAAGAGGTTATGACCCTATCATTTTGCAACGTACTGCATGCTTGGTGGTGGACCCTTTTACAGTTCGCCACTATGCTTTACTCTTTAATTGTACGATGACCGGACAGGCTGTGGACCCTATGATGAAGCCTACCTAAAGCCCATTGGGACGGTGGCGTTTGATGTATCCATGATCTTTCTTGTCGTGCCCTTAATGGTTTATTCTCTTACTGCTCTGGCTTCTGCAAAGTCATTGAGTACCTTCATTGTGGCTTTCTAGGCTATTGTTTTTTTGTATTATATTAACACGAGCATATTTGTGTTTTACTTATATTGCCTATTGATGCTGCCTTGTTGGTTAGAGATTAGATCATGGCGGGGATTTCTTTATTTACACTGTCCTGTTTTAATGGGATGACAGTAGGGTAAGTGTGAGGTTTGGTGCACCCTAGAACCGGTTTAAACCCCCAGTGGCCTACTTTGCCACTGACCGTTCCAAGGCGGTAGCCCTATTGTCAACCCTTTTTGTGTTTGTGATGTCGTTTGCATTTATTATTGCTTTTGCCTTCTAGTTTGTCTGTTTGCGTGTTTGTTTCTGTTTCTGTGTTTTGTGGTTTACTGTCCTCCTTGAATGCTACTTTCCCTGTCCGATCTTTTTATATTTCTTTACTGATATGAAGGGTTTATGTAAATAGAAATAAATGTGTCGCTGATGTATAGAGACATGAACAAAAAGCGAGTTTTCTACTTTTCTCTGTTGCTTCCAAGGCGCCCCCTTTTCAGTATTTATTGACTATCACACTAGTGTTTGTTTAGTGTTGTGTGGCGGCTATAACAAATCAGTAGTGTATTTACTAACTGGTCGTTTATAATGAATAAGCCCACCATTTGTGGAATTGAAGTAGAATACCGGTTAAACCGGTGGTAGGTGGCGTGAGACGTGTCACCCACACCCACACCCCCACACCCACACACACCGTTTCAAAGAATCACTCATATAGGAATCACTTCATCCGTCACATCCCGTCGTGTCGCGTCGCGTCCCATTACTTAGCAGATAATGGTTACATGGTTGCATATTTGCTTTTCATTTTTGGTATGATGTGATTTTTTTTTATGAAAAACACATAAGTTTACATTCCACGAATTATACAGACTTCATAAGGTTGCACTCCACTAATTTTTACATAAGATTCCACTAAGTTTTTAATTATTTGTTCTGTTATTTGACAGATAATGGTTGCATATTTTCTTTTTCTTTTTTATGATGTGAAAATACACAATGAAACCCTCATACACACTACTAATTTAAGATTACACTCCACTAATTTATGTCTGTTGCGTCCCGTCCCGTTGCGTCCTAATATATTCAACTAATTATACAGACTTCATAAGGTTACACTCCACTAAATTTTACATAAGATGCCATTAAGTTTTTAATTATTTGTCCTGGTATTTAAAATCTAATGCTTTCATATTTTCTTTTTCTTTTTTTAACATATAATCAGATAATCGTTGCATATTTTCTTTTCTTCTTTCTTATTAAGTGAAAATATCATTAGGCTAACACTACTAATTTTAAGACCTCATAATGTTACACTCCAATAATGTTACATAAGACTCCACATATTTTTTAGTTATTTATAATTGAGACACTTCTCAGCACAAACTTCAGAGTATTCCCACTCATCCATATTAAGGTAGTGATAACTATTGTGACTGGACACCAATGCCGGAGTATTAATCGCCTTTAAACAATTTGCATTAAATTTGTTCTTTTGTTAATTTATATGAAAATACAAAATCAGTATCTTTTTTAGGGTGCAAACATATTCAAAGGTCACCAAGCGGGGTATTAATCACATTCAGTGATAGCTCTAGTTGTTTGTGTTATTTGAGCCCGAGTATTTATTGAATATAGACTGACATTTTATTTATAAGGAGATGTCAACTCTCCTTATTTGTTTGAACAAACACGCTAACGCGTTAATAATAGGCAACAGTTAGTGTCCCATATGTGCACTTTTTAAATATTTGGGATCCAATATTACTGTCAATCATAGCCGCGACTCATAGTATATGCATGCTTTATGTATTCCTCAGACAGATTGAGTTCTAGCAGCACTGCAAGCACAAAACAATCGTCTAATTATCATTGGTGACAGGCGTCGTTCAAGTGGAAGATATGATTTCCATTAAATTTTGATCTCATTTCAAAACATACAAACGTAAGACATATACAAGGTCAAAAGAGATTCAAGAGATAAAAAAAGTAATAATAGCTTCACCCAGCTCACACCTAACCAGGCAACACAACGGATCAATCGAATGTCTAACATATCAAATGGCATGATAGGCATTACACAAAATGACAATGCGAGACCGATTGTGTGCTACATAGGCGACAGGATCAGTATAGAACATTCAACTCATGTTGACTAAGTGATGAAAAGGATGAGTATAAATATACCCACAGCGATGTTCTGATATCAAAACTGAAACTAAAAAAAGCGTGTTAATTAGTTCAGCAAATGAATGGTATTTAAGATATGTTATGTCTCTAGTAACAATACTGAGGATTTAAAAGAGGACGATGATCATCAAGTAGACAAGTTGTTTCGGAAGTATTATGTTCTAGCTTCTTTAGCAACGAAATATAATTTATCTAGTTTAAATACAAAACTTGTCTGATATTTCTTTATTGTTTCTAGAACAAGAATGATAGCAAAGCATTAAATGAACGACTTTCTGTTGTGTGCTTATATATTACTGCACACAAAAAGGCTTTATTGGGTGGGCCTCATAATCTGAATCAGAATTGAATATAACAATGTTCTCATGAAATTGAATGGCTAACAGTGATTTACAGTTACATATAGAAATTATCTCTCCCCCAAATACAATAGGCTAGAAATATGTCTTTAAATTAAGAAATAAAGATTCAGAATTTTTGTTTCGATGTAAAAGGTAACAGTTGCATCAAGATCGAGCGATAACGTCATTCAAAAAGGCAGAACATTGCTTAAGCGTCTCATAAATATATCACAAGCTGGGAGGACAAGGTCCATTATCATACTTTTTTTAATTGCTAAATACTTCAAGAAGAACTGTCTCCTGATCATGTCCCCGTGAAACAAATAGGCGGAGTGATGAACACAATAGCACAATTAGTTTTACTGCTTATTTAAATTTGTAAATTCTGGCAGTTCGATACATTTTCCAGAGACATTTCGAGATTTTGCCATCTTCCGTTAATATGAATGGCTATGTAATGATACAGGCACTTGGAAAACCACCCACAAGGGTGCACCACATTTTAATATTACGATGGCATGTGCCTTCTGGGAGTTCTGACGAGTTTACTGGCAGAACTAAACAGACGAAATTTGTGTTCGGTCATTATATCTGATTCAGGTCAATCAAGACCAGTGCAAGAACTAAACTTACCGGGAGATGGAGACATGTTAGGAAACCGACAGCCTGATCAGATTTGCATAGTATTGATATTATCATTTAATAGGCAAATTGTGAACATCTCGCATTCGGCAACGAAGAAACTGACACACGAATGATATTACAGTCACTGCTGTGACACCATGCAATAAATGGATTCTGGTCAGATGCCCTGATACTGATGTACTCCTTATTCTCACCTCGGTAGTTGTATGAATGTTATCAGGCACACCAAAGAACATGACCATGTAAGCCTGCTCTTCTTGTAGCGAGATATCTCCCTACACCAGTGCCAGCATTTTCATACAATGAATGGTGTGAAACGACTGCATATTTCGCTCAAACAAGTAAATAATTGTGCTAAATAATGTTCTTGATATGCCCAGGAGCTCTAATTTCCTATCAGAAAATGGTAGAGATGGGAGCTAAAAGGAGTATAGACGTATATTTCTTTGTTTGTTGCAGTATATTACAGAAGTTAGGTCACATACCACTATTGTTTTGGGGCTACTGATTGGCTGAAAAAAGTATAGGTGTATTAGGGTATATCTTTTTCGAAAGAGCTATTTGCTGATTGGGTAGAATTGCCTTAATCATAAACTGATGTACATAAAATGTCAAAATAATATGTGTAGGTGATAAAAAAACAAACAAACTGTATTTGTTCTTGCATCTGGGCTATTTTATTGAGAAAATTGCAGGTATAGTAAATTGTCAGAAAATTCACATTTATTTGCTGCGAGCCCGACGGTCAGCAGCTTCATCAAACCGAAAGTAGGTGAAAGCATTACAAAAAACCCAATTATTTTTAAGTGTGTCTAGGATAGTTCTTGAAAATAAAAGTAGCCTAAAAGGTTCCCTTGGGTATGTAAAAATGTGTTTAAGGGTCAAAAGGCTATAATGTAACCCTATGTAAAATGTAATAGTGGTATATGACCCAAAGCTAGATTATGCATGGGGGTAAAAGTGAAAGTAGACACTTTTTCTAACACAATGATTTGAAAGTGTGAGAAATGTTGAATTATGTTGTATTTTGACTTTTCTGGTAACTTTTTTTAATGATTTTTAAATATTTGAATGTTTTATGATGCAATATAGGTAATTTAAATTGTTTTATTAGGGTTGTGGTCACAAAATTAGCCATACCTGACACCTGGTATA
>JAWPHD010008890.1:0-110008 GCA_037043455.1 Cyrtodaria siliqua | reverse complement strand
AAAGTTGCCACATATAATTCTCATATAAAACGTGTCATGGGATATTTATATAATAGGAGTTTCATATAATTTTCATGTCAGAATAAAAATAAATCTTATTTTTAAAAAAGAAAAACATATACAGTTTTATATAATTTCTATGAAAACAATATTTGTCAAAATGTATATGGGTCTTATTCAATACCTATACGATTAGTATGTAAGGTTTTATAAAATAATCACGAACTGCTCCTGTACGTTTTCTGACGTAATGTGACGTTATAAGTTATGTTAAAATAGAATCTCAAATTCGTGCTAATTTATTATTGAATTTATTAAACTCACTGGCAAAAATATCATGCTCGGCAAGCCGTCGCATCATATCATTCTTATCAACTCGTTTAATAAATTCAATAATTAATGCGCACTCATGTAAGATCCTCTATTTATCGTTAAATCCAAACTAATACACTACGCTAGATTTTACACCATTAAAACAATGAATTAGCTGTGCAATACAGGGATCATTCGTTTATATTCTGGCGGGAGGTGTACAGTTCTGGTTCTACCCGGGAAAAGTGGGTGGTCTGCCTCCACCACAAAAAAACGACCGTCATATATAACCTTTCTTGTGTTGAAAATGACGTAAAACACCAAACAAACAAAAAAACAACTAAATAAACAAACAAATATTGTCATTGACACTTTTGACCGTGTATAATAATGCAATTGCCATCTCCCTTTTTGTTGATTGTATACTTTAATCGTTGTGTATTGTGAATGCGTACGTGCTTTTGGTTGACTATGCTGTTACCTTTCCTGTCCACCGCCTCCGTGGCCGGGATAGTAAATACGCAGCGTCTAAAACTTTCTCGCTCTCACCACTGCGGGTTCGAATCCCACTGGACGTTCGACTTGTCAAGTGAGAAAGTGTCGATTCTTACAGATAGCAGGACGTATATAGCACTGCCCCGTGTGGTTCCGGGGGCCCCATTTGGTTACGGGCGTAAGAATATGGCCTCTGCAGATCCCGTTGGAGGATATACAGTACTGGTTATATCCAGGAAAACATGGGGTGGTCTGCCACTACCACAAAAAACTTCAGTCAAAACTTTCCTGTTCGAGTTTTATACCTAGTTTTATCATCGGTTACCTGTATTGGCTTATTATCTGAATACAGCTAGCATGCAGCCATTCAAGTGACATTGTCGTCAGATTTGCTCTTCTTTGCACACCTGTTTTAAACATTGTGTTTGCTGTATTAAAACATGTTGTCCGTCAGGCAATTAGAACATTGTTTATACAACATTTTGATTTGAATGTAAAGGATAATTTCCACGTGTTTATTGTAAAACATATTTCCTTTCAAAACTGAAAACACACGCGACACGATATACTAGTATGCTATAGAAATATGATATGCATTGGCCTTATGTGATAATTAGTTATCCTATGCTACTGACGTCACATCTTACTAGGTGCGATAATCTGAAATGTATTGTCCAGTTATGTAAACGGATCATTTACGAAAATGTATTTTTACTTTATCTACAGTGTGCTTGTCACGCGCTAGGGTTAAATCCGAGTACGTCAGACGTCACCACTCTTTATGTTTAATAGTACTTCACCATTCTTTATGTTTAATATGTATTGTACTTCACCACTCTTTATGTTTAATATGGATTGTACTTCACCATTCTTTATGTTTAATATGTATTGTACTTCACCATTCATTATGTTTAATATGTATTGTACTTCACCATTCTTTTTGTTTAATATGTATTGTACTTCACCATTCATTATGTTTAATATGTATTGTACTTCACCATTCTTTATGTTTAATATGTATTGTACTTCACCACTCTTTATGTTTAATATGTATTGTACTTCACCATTCTTTATGTTTAATATCTATTGTACTTCACCACTCTTTTGTACTTCACCACTCTTTATGTTTAATATGTATTGTACTTCACCACTCGTTATGTTTAATATGTATTGTACTTCACCACTCTTTATGTTTAATATATATTGCACTTCACCACTCTTTATGTTTAATATGTATTGTACTTCACCACTCTTTATCTTTAATATGTATTGTACTTCACCACTCTTTATGTTTAATATGTATTGTACTTTACCACTCTTTATGTTTAATATATATTGCACTTCACCACTCTTTATGTTTAATATGTATTGTACTTTACCACTCTTTATGTTTAATATGTATTGCACTTCACCACTCTTTATGTTTAATATATATTGCACTTCACCACTCTTTATGTTTAATATGTATTGTACTTCACCACTCTTTATGTTTAATATGTATTGTACTTCACCACTCTTTATGTTTAATATGTATTGCACTTCACCACTCTTTATTGCACTTTACCACTCTTTATGTTCAATATGTATTGTACTTCACCGCTCTTTATGTTTAATATATATTGTACTTCACCACTCTTTATGTTTAATATGTATTGTACTTCACCACTCTTTATGTTTAATATGTATTGCACTTCACCACTCTTTATGTTTAATATGTATTGTACTTTGCATTGACTATTTAAATATGATCATCATGTATTGCCGTTTGTGATGCAGTTCAGACCTACGATTTGATTGCTGTGGTTTCTATAGGATCATTTTTCTCATTTTTGAATTAACCAATTACTCATATTTTATGTTTTACATATAACATTTCGATTTGTGATTAGTATGTTTGTTAAAACAAATATATTTTAGTTCAATCATGTTTATGCCTGAAATGATAATATGTAAAAAATAATAATAAAAAATAAAAAAACATGCAAATTTTGTTTTTCGTTTAATTATATGCCATAGTACTTTTTTGTGGTTGGTGTGTTTTCTTTGATTGCTAGGAAAAGCTGTTGTTGTTGTTTGTTTTGTTTTGCGGTAATCATTATTTATTTATTTAAAAATAAATGGCTAGACACCTCCACAGTTAAGAATTGGCATTGTCAAAATGAGCCGCTTGTGGTTTAACCTCACTCTTACCATATTGTCATCTGAATAAAAACGGGACAATTTAAATAATGATAATAGAAATGAATAAATTGTCATCTTGTTACTTATATATCGTCTGCAGGTTTCTTAAAGCTTCAGACCTTATACTTTAATTGGTTATGAATGAGTCACGGGTGAAGTAGTTTCAATTTGAAAAGGCTCCAAATAGTCAATATAAAGATTATAAACATTTTTATCTAGCGTTCGTACAGATAACAATAAATATACTGCTTCCAGTTATATTTCATAAGAATAGTTACCATTGTGTAGCATTAGACATTGCGCAATAACTAGAACAGAAACGCGCACAAACATTATCCTAGTTTTAATTTAATAATCGATATAGTATTATACGTCAGGTTACTATGATTGATTATTATATATCATTTTAAATAAGTAGCTTTCATTGACTAAAAGGCAGTCACGTGTAAGTCATTATTATGAACTATTGACTTTAGATTATTTTCTATGCGGTCAATCTGGTTTAGCGGCCAATAGTCTTAATAATGACGTTTCGCTTTCCCATGACGTAACGTCATGCATGTAAACAAGTAAGCAAAAAAAAATCAAACTAATAGAGTTTATACGATTCAATATAATAAAACAACTATCTGCTTCTGTTTCAGTAAATAGTTAAAAACTTTTCATCCTCGGGAATGACTATTGAGCCTCAGAGTAAACTATTGACCTCGACTTCAGTAAATAGTTAAAATCTATTCATCCTCGGGAATGACTATTGACTTCGTCTCTGTCAATAGTTTACTGCTTCGGGTCTCTGTCAATAGTTTACTGCTTCGGGTCAATAGTCACTCCCTTGGATGAATAGTTTTAACCATTGACCTCAACAGAAGTAGATAGTTGTATACTATTTACTGATACATCTTAAAGCTATAGTGTCTCTATATCGATCGATTTCTTCTTTGCGGGCGTGTCTTTATTTGTAAGTTCATGTTCACCAGCTCATGTCGGAATCGGGTATTTAACCGAGCAGATATAACGCAGGACATCAAACTGTACCCCAACAAAATGCCCCAACAAATACAAACATAAACACATTACGAACCGAACAGGCCCCAGTTCGATGACCATCAGTATCAATATGCTGCAAATGGACACGCTAATCACCCCCAAGATGGCGTGATAAAGGCATACCCCTCAACAAACCCCAGCAAATATGGTATGAACAAAACATAATCATAACACTGCAAAACAAGCACGCACCACATACAACACAACGCCAAACAAAGTTAGGACCGAAAGGTGTCAACACACGAAATTAGGTTGAATTAACCGCTGATGTTGACACCGCCTTTGGCACATATTTAGGTATTAAACAGACCTGTTGACAAGGTCTATGTAAACTTCAAAATTCAAAATTACATTTTAAAAAGTCCAGACTCTATTGTGCCCATCGCGTCAGGTTTACCTCGACGTGTTCGTTGGCGGACGGACTCTAAACCTTAGAACTACACACACGCACACGCACACACACACACACACACACGCAGGACATCATTTATTGCATAGACATCGACCAGTGCACATCGTACCTGTACATAGGTAACATTATGATTTACAGAAGGAAAAAAAGCTTCATTCGGGACTCGAACACACGACCTTCTGATTTCAAGTCAGGTGCTCTATCCATTGAGCTATAACGCTTCTTGAGAAATACAAACTACCATTTATTATGGGGCAAAATAACTTTTATGAGGCAAAATAACAACATATTTGAACTCAAGATGAATCCATAAATATATAGTTCATCTTGTCGGACGTGTAAATTAACATTGCCTGGTGTAATACTAAATGTTATCAATATGAAACCTATACTACGGACGTGCAGTTCCTACTATGTAGAATATGCACTTGTCCGGAATATACATTAAGTTTTGGTTGACCTGTCCATATGCAGTCCTATCCCGGCTTGCTTTATTAGTCCCCACTTATATTAAGCAAGGTCTATTACAGACTTCCAGTACGCCTCATAATTACTACAGACGTGCAGTCCCATGCTGCTTTATAGAAACGTACATCGCTCCTACTATGTAGAATATGCACTTGTCCGGAATATATATTAAGTTTTGGTTGACCAGTCTATATGCAGTATCATGCTGTCATATATAAGGCCATATTGCTGTTTATCCAGAATATGCCATTATTAAATAATTCGAGTTGTCCAAAATATATAATATATAAGTTTATAGTTGTTGACCAGTCAATGTACGGTAATGCTTATACATATTTCCGATTTGATTCATGATGGATGATGCAACTTTCTGCCATCAGATTTATTAGTCATGTTTATGCAGGGCGGCGGTCCAATTTATTTGAAAATATTCCCGATGTCCGGAATATACGTATTGATGCATTGTCCGAACATTTTCTAAAGAAAGAAGTAGTTGTATGTTCATCTGTCAATATTTCCGATTGTCCGGAATAAGTAGTTGTATGTTCATCTGTCAAAATTTCCGATTGTCCGGAATAAGTATGTTCAACAGTCAATATTTCCGATTGTCCGGAATAAGTAGTTGTATGTTCAACTGTCAATATTTCCGATTGTCCGGAATAAGTAGTTGTATGTTAAACTGTCAATATTCCCGATTGTCCGGAATAAGTAGTTTTATGTTCAACTGTCAATATTTCCGATTGTCCGGAATAAGTAGTTTTATGTTCAACTGTCAATATTTCCTATTGTCCGGAATAAGTAGTTGTATGTTCAACTGTCAATATTTCCGATTGTCAGGAATAAGTAGTTTTATGTTAAACTGTCAATATTTCCGATTGTCCGGAATAAGTGTTGTATGTTCAACTGTCAATATTTCCGATTGTCCGGAATAAGTAGTTGTATGTTCAACTGTCAATATTTCCGATTGTCCGGAATAAGTAGTTGTATGTTCATCTGTCAATATTTCCGATTGTCCGGAATAAGTAGTTGTATGTTCATCTGTCAATATTTCCGATTGTCCGGAATAAGTATGTTCAACAGTCAATATTTCCGATTGTCCGGAATAAGTAGTTTTATGTTCAACTGTCAATATTTCCGATTGTCCGGAATAAGTAGTTGTATGTTCAACTGTCAATATTTCCGATTGTCAGGAATAAGTAGTTTTATGTTAAACTGTCAATATTTCCGATTGTCCGGAATAAGTGTTGTATGTTCAACTGTCAATATTTCCGATTGTCCGGAATAAGTAGTTGTATGTTCAACTGTCAATATTTCCGATTGTCCGGAATAAGTAGTTTTATGTTCAACTGTCAATATTTCCGATTGTCCGGAATAAGAACTTGTATGTTCAACTGTCAATATTCCGATTGTCCGGAATAAGTAGTTTTATGTTCAACTGTCAGTATTTCCGATTGTCCGGAATAAGTAGTTTTATGTTTAACTGTCAATATTTCCGATTGTCCGGAATAAGTGTTGTATGTTCAACTGTCAATATTTCCGATTGTCCGGAATAAGTGTTGTATGTTCAACTGTCAGTATTTCCGATTGTCAGGAATAAGTAGTTGTATGTTCAACTGTCAATATTTCCGATTGTCCGGAATAAGTAGTTGTATGTTCAACTGTCAATATTTCCGATTGTCCGGAATAAGTAGTTTTATGTTCAACTGTCAATATTTCCGATTGTCCAGAATAAGTAGTTGTATGTTCAACTGGAATAAGTAGTTGTATGTTCAACTGTCAATATTTCCGATTGTCCGGAGTAAGTAGTTTTATGTTAAACTGTCAATATTTCCGATTGACCGGAATATGAAACTACTGAAGTTGATCTGTCAATACCTCCGGTTGTACGGAAGATGAAATAAATGACGAATTACCAATATGTCCGATTGTCCGGAATAAGTAATTATAGGTTCAACTGTCAATATGTCTGATTGCCCGGAACATAATAAACATATGTTGAACTATCACTTTATTTAAGCATTATTAACTATAATGCCATATTAAATACATAAAATCAGCCATGGCCAATTATGCCAAAAAAATAACTCATGATTAAGGATGATAGTCAGTCTTTTCTATGGTTTATGAATCACACTTTTTGTAATAATTTATGTTCGGGTATTGTATTAGCGATATAAAATTATAACATTTCTGTTGGCGATTTGTCGCAAGGAATATATAGATTTGTATTGACGATGTGTCGCATACATACAAGCACGTTTCAGTTTCGTGGTAATATTAAGTAGTTTACATTGTCTTGGATAAATTATGAATAACAATTACGACCTCTCTGTCGTGTTTGTGTTATGTTATCAAACCATGTATACAACGTTGTGCTATCCATGTATACAACCATTCCGATGTGTTGGCGAAATTCTATATCTGGTGTGTAGGCGACAGTTTTCTGACCATGTATACAACGTTTTCTGTTGTGCTGGTATTAGCATGTACATGTACTCAACATCTATGTTATGTTAGGGATATATTTTAGACAGTGAATGCGTGTAGTTGACTGCCCATGTAATTCAGCATTTCTGTTGTGCTTGTGGTCGTTTCCGGACATGTTTACATCGTTTCTGTTTTCTTGCTTGGCGATATTTTGCAGACCAGTAGAAATGTTTTTGATATGCTGGCGATAGTTTGCGGATAATATTATATATAAATATATATATAATTATATATATACAGCGTGTCTGCTGTGTTGGCGATAGTTTGCGGATATGATTATATACGGCGTGTCTGCTGTGTTGGCGATAGTTTGCGGATATGATTATATACAGTATGTCTGCTGTGCTGGCGATAGTTTGCGGATATTATTTTATTCAGCGTTTCTGCTCTGTTGGCGACAGTTTGCAGATATGATTATATACAGCGTTTCTGCTCTGTTGGTGATAGTTTGCGGATACGATAATATACAGCGTTTCTGCTCTGTTGTCAATAGTTAGCGGATACTATTACATACAACGTGTCCGTTGTGTAGGGGATAGTTTGCGGATATGATTATTTACAGAATGTCTGCTGTGCTGGCGATAGTTTGTGGATATGATTATATACAGCATGTCTGCTGTCTTGGCGATAGTTTGCGGATATGGTTATATACAGTATGTTTGTTGTGTTGCCGATAGTTTGCGGATATGATTATTTAAAGCATGTCTGCTGTGCTGGCGATAGTTTGCGGATACGATTATATACAGCATTTCTGATCTGTTGGCGACAGTTTGCAGATATGATTATATACAGCGTTTCTGCTCTGTTGGTGATAGTTTGCGGATACGATTATATACAGCGTTTCTGCTCTGTTGTCAATAGTTAGCGGATACTATTACATACAACGTGTCCGTTGTGTAGGGGATAGTTTGCGGATATGATTATTTACAGAATGTCTGCTGTGCTGGCGATAGTTTGTGGATATGATTATATACAGCATGTCTGCTGTCTTGGCGATAGTTTGCGGATATGGTTATATACAGTATGTTTGTTGTGTTGCCGATAGTTTGCGGATATGATTATTTACAGCATGTCTGCTGTGCTGGCGATAGTTTGCGGATACGATTATATAAGGCATTTCTGATCTGTTGGCGACAGTTTGCAGATATGATTATATACAGCGTTTCTGCTCTGTTGGTGATAGTTTGCGGATACGATTATATACAGCGTTTCTGCTCTGTTGTCAATAGTTAGCGGATAATATTATATACAACGTGTCCGTTGTGTAGGGGATAGTTTGCGGATATGATTATTTACAGAATGTCTGCTGTGCTGGCGATAGTTTGTGGATATGATTATATACAGCATGTCTGCTGTCTTGGCGATAGTTTGCGGATATGGTTATATACAGTATGTTTGTTGTGTTGCCGATAGTTTGCGGTTATGATTATTTACAGCATGTCTGCTGTGCTGGCGATAGTTTGTGGATATGTGTCTGCTGTGTTGTCGATAGTTTGCGGATATGATTATATACAGCGTGTCTGCTGTGCTGGCGATAGTTCGCGGTTATGATATATGCAGCGTGTCTGCTGTGCTGGCGATAGTTGGCGGATATGGTTATATACGGCGTGTCTGTTGTGTTGGCGATAGTTTGCGGATATGCTTATATGCAGCGTGTCTGTTGTGCTGGTGATACGTTTTCGGATATAATTGTATACAGCTTGTTTGATTTAAACATGTTTTATTGCCATATACAAGTACAATGCAATCGGGTCGGGCCACAAGTGTTACCCACATTAGTTACGGACCTTCCCTACAATGGAGTTTTAACAAATATAATGAATGGCAATTGCTATTAACACATATCAATAAACTGGATTAACTACAACATGATATGTAGTAGAACATGTTAAGATAATAAGAAAATAGAAATAAAAAAACCAGCGTGTCTGCTGTGTTGTCAATAGTTTGCGGATCTGTCTGTCTGCTGTGTTGGCGATAGTTTGTGGAAATGCTTATATACAGCATGTGTACTGTGCTGGCGATAGTTTACGTATATGATAATATATACAGCCTGTCTGCTGTGTTGGCGATAGTTTGTGGATATGCTTATATACAGCGTGTGTACTGTGCTGGCGATAGTTTACGTATATGATTATATATACAGCCTGTCTGCTGTGTTGGCGGTAGTTGTGGATATGCTTATATACAGCGTGTGTACTGTGCTGGCGACAGCTTGCGTATATTATTATATATACAGCCTGTCTGCTGTGCTGGCGATTGTTTGCGTATATGCTTATATACAGCGTGTGTACTGTGCTGGCGATAGTTGACGTATATGATTATATATACAGCCTGTCTGCTGTGTTGGCGATAGTTGTGGATATGCTTATATACAGCGTGTGTACTGTGCTGGAGATAGTTTGCGTATATGATTATATATACCGCATGTCTGCTGTGCTGGCGATAGTTTGCGTATATGCTTATATACAGCGTGTCTACTGTGCTGGCGATAGTTTGCGGATATGCTTATATGCAGCGTGTCTGTTGTGCTGGTGATACGTTTTCGGATATATGATTATATACAGTCTGTCTGCTGTGTTGGCGATAGTTTGTGGATATGCTTATATACAGCGTGTGTACTGTGCTGGAGATAGTTTGCGTATATGATTATATACAGCCTGTCTGCTGTGTTGGCGATAGTTTTCGTCGGATAAGATTATATACAGCCTTTTTGCTTTACTGGCGATATTTTGCAGATATAATTATATACCGCGTGTATGCTGTGTTGGCGAAATTTGCGGATATGATTATATACAGCATGTCTGCTTTACTGGCGATATTTTGCGGATATGATTATATACCGCGTGTATGCTGTGTTGGCGATAATTTGCGGATATGATTATATACAGCATGTTTGCTGTACTGGCGATAGTTTTGCGGATATGTTTATATACCGCGTTCTGCCGTGTTGTTGGCAATAGTTTGCGGAATTGTACACAGTGTTTCTGTTTTCTTATTTACAATGTGTGTGTTGTCTTGGCAACAGTTTTCGGACATGATTGTATGCAGAGTATATGTTGTCTTGGTACTAGTTTTTGGAGATTTATGTTGTCTTGGCAATAGTTTGCGGACACGTTTACAACTTTTCTGTTGTCTTGACAATAGTTTGCGGACAGTCTTGCGACGTTTATGTTTTGTAGGCGGTAGCTTGCGGACATGTAGTCAACTTTATATTGTGTTTGCGATAGTTTGCGGACCAGTATAAACGTTTCTGTTGTCTCAGCGATAGTTAGTGGACATACAACGGTCTTACGGGTCCTTTGGGATCATCAAGCCCAATATATGTGGCTTTTACGTAGTATACCGCTTAATCCGGTGCTAGTGGGCCTGAGATGTGTTGCATTCCCTCTCATGAAAAGATGCTACTTGTCTCTCTTGTTTGTGTTTGTGGCTTTCAAGGAATCCTCTGTTCGGTATTTATTGACGCAATGGCTATACTGTGGGTCATAGATAAAGTATTACGAGAGTATTCAAGGAATCCTCTGTTCGGTATTTATTGACGCAATGACTATATTGTGGGTCATAGATAAAGTATTCCGAGCTGTGTTTTCTTTCAATGGTAAATAACTCAAACAACACAATTATATCAAATTGACAACAAATATGTATTTAACGTTAATATGAAGTTTATCATTGGATGAACCTCGATGCATTTACAATACGTTACACCGATGTTACATACATATATACATGTATTACATATACACGTTTTTGTTTTACATTGTTGTTTTACATGTTACATATTGATAAATGTTTCTTTCCTGCAAT
This sequence comes from Cyrtodaria siliqua, assembly GCA_037043455.1. Classification (NCBI taxonomy): domain Eukaryota; kingdom Metazoa; phylum Mollusca; class Bivalvia; order Adapedonta; family Hiatellidae; genus Cyrtodaria; species Cyrtodaria siliqua. The sequence continues at coordinate 98,796 of JAWPHD010008890.1, read as the reverse complement.
TCTTCTTTCGGTTACAAGATCACGTTCACTTGTTAACGTGTAGTCACTTGCGTTTGGATGATGGATTTAGGGTTTACCCAATGTTATGAAAATGGTATATCTGCTTTAATAGACATCCCGTTTCAGACGCAAATGAACATATAATGCGTATTTACAAAACTGGGTTTTTCAAATACTCACAAAAAAACTATACCATCTCATACAGTAGCATATGTCATCATTAATAATCATATAATATTGAATGGCAAGTCCTATTAAGGTCATTTTTGTTGACCAAAACAACCAGCCCGAGCACGAGAAGCACAATCAAAAGGACAACGAATATGCTAAGGATCACTTTTATGCTGTCTAAATTTCTTGTTGAAATAAATAGCATTATTTCTATTTTACATGAAATTATTTAGGGAAGTGTATGGTCATGTAATTTCGTGACTTGATTCAAATTGATTCAAATTGTGGAATTGTTGAAGTATCAATGAAATTAATATCGTAATTGTGAATTAATTTGTGAACTAATTTCTAATAAAATTATATGGAAGAATAAAAGTGATCCTTAGCAAATTTTGAGTAGTATATTTCTCTTCAATGATTAGCCAAGTAGTAGGTGTTCACATAAACCCGGGTAGAGTCCGTTTTACTCTTAGCACAATAGAGACGAAAAATAGCCTTTTAATTCACACGTTTAGACATATGTAACATGTGTATTGCAATGTATCGTTAGACTGTAAAGTCATTACTAATATAATTAGTCTAATATTATCAAGTAAATCCAGTACAATATACTTGTATTTGTTCGTTAGTACATGAATAGACAGTTAATAGTGTATGTATATAGAATGCATGCATTAACAAATTGTAAAATAATAAAATTGCATTGATAAATAACAGAGATTCAAATACATTGTAGTTTGTTCATAATACAAAAACATTAATGTGTCTTAGATGCTAAGATGTATTGCAGACGTTCATTTGAATACAAATACTTTATCGCTCCCTTAGATGTAAAAGGGTTCATGTACATATATAATACACAATAAAAGAGGTCCCTTTTACTTCTAAAGGGGTCAACTAATTATTATTCATCGACGTTTTAGCGAAACAATGCACGTCATTATTATATATCTACAACGTGTATACAACTATAAAGCATACTTATTAATCGCAAACTTGTGTTTTATAACAAAAAGAGAAGTTGTCCCGAATAATTAACGTAGAATTGAGATATAAACAATACATTGTCAAACAAATATCAAAATTGAACAGCTGGTTTAGCTTTCAGTCGAAGGGAAAGTGCTAGTCGTTAAATGATGACTATCTGTTTATAGATGAAAAGGCAGACCTTAGTAAAGAAGTCGTTGTCAGAACTGATACATACTGTCGCAGATGGACAGAGTCGGATGAAGTAGGATAGCGTTTGATTATGTGATTAAAATGGATACAGATGTCAACTGAAACAGTGTTCGGAAGAATGAAAATGAGGGTATTTGGTGACAGATGCGTCAAATGAAATTTAAAATGGGATTATGGTAGTATTTGGTAACATGAAAAATACCCGTTATAAACCAAAGTATACGTACACAATTGTAATAAATAACCATGACACATTCGTCATACATTTGACCAACTCGCATTGAATGTGCAAGACGTTATCGAAATGCAGTTCGTCACGAATTCTGATCCTCGTATTTAAAGCCCTATTCCAACAACAGCCAAAATTTACAACATATGTACACCGTTTCTAAACATACTGACGACGAGGTATACATATATATATAAATTACATATTTTGAGAATTCAAAACACAATATAAACGGCTTTAACCAGCCGGGCCAAAAAAATAAACAATGGAGCTTCGAATTAAGGGTTACCAAGAGTTACCAACTCATAATTCATTTTACGCATATTCAATCACAGGTATTTTAAAAGCGCGTAAAAGAACCTATACGTTTAATAGGCACATATACATAAGTACATGACTTGAACACCTGGACAGAGTTTTGATGAACAATTTTGTAGTGTACTTTTGCCGTTATTTGGCGGGTTAGTTTCTTTAAAGGTAGAGAGTGTGCCCGAACACATTGTTTTCTCTTCCTTCGTACTGCATCAGCGTCGTCAAACGTTACACCGGAATGGCGCTTACTGAAGACCACTTTTTGATCGTCGTCAAATTGTGTTTATTTGTGTTTGAGACTCTTCACGATCAATTTATGATTGCAAATGTCCTTCAGCAGCTGACAAATGAAGATCAAAGTATCCATTGCACATTGGTATAACAAATGCAGATCATCTGTCGTAGAATTCGACTGGCAAATCATTTCCCAGTGTTAGAACTGTTCGTACGAAAGGTTTGACAGATTTTCCATTTTCTACTGGTTTTATGTGATACCGCTTTGCAATCTGAATATAAGAAATAAAAACAAGTTTTAAAATAAAATGGACCTAAGTAATAACATAAAATGTGCATACTTATTTATATGTTGCTCAGATGGTCTTATTTACCAGTATTAGATAAGAAATGGCTATAAGTTTAATTTTTAAACGTTATATGTTAAATCCGGCCTACGCACTCGTGGATATATTTGAGTTGTATCACTTTGACTTTAATACAAAATCTCTATTTTTCGACAAATAAATATGTGTTGATATAATTAAAAATAAAGGGTTATTCAAATCATATAATCTACTATAGCACGGGTCTGTACATACTACAATACGATATTGCGATTGTAACTATGTTAAACATTAAAATAATACATATATTCTATGAATATTAACTTACATTTGCAATGCTCGTGTATAGCATGGTTTCTGCCACTCGTCTGCCAATGCAACTCCTTGCCCCGAAACCAAATGGTAGCGACGTAAATGGGCTAAAGTCTCTCACTTCATTCCGCAACCATCTTTCAGGAATAAATTCATCTGGTTTTCTGAATTCGACTGGGTCTCTGCACATTGTAAATGTGTTCAATAAGATGATTGTCTGAAATCATAAACAAGTTATTGAACATAAACCTTAAAAATATATACAAAAACATATGTAGGTATGTGTTGCTTTGCCTTTGTTAGAGAGTGAGTGAGTGCATTCGCAAGCGCGCATGGACTTATTTTTTGCTTGTTTCTGTGAATGTTTTTGGTTGACTGTGGTCCTTGATTGCTACATTTCCTGTTCGACTTTTATATCCATATTTAGAAAATAATACATTTCATTACAAAATTTATCAACTCCATGTCCACCGCCGTATGCATGTCATCTTCGGGATGGTTAAAATTGTGTACTATTGATTTTATGAATATTTAGTTCTGCTCAACCCAGGGCTAGAGGGCGTGAGCGGTAGCTAGCATATTTCACTACCGCTCATGAACAGTCGCAATCAAACCGAGACCGTAATATTTCGTATGTGTCGTGCTCGGCCGTTTCCAAAGGTCCATTATCATACTCCTTTTTTTTTATCCATTACATGTAATTCAATATAGATGGTAAGATAACAGCACAATGGTAATCAGTTTAAAAAAACCGGTTTACTAAAACAAAATCAACACCATACTTTAGCTCTATTTACTTACATTTTTAGGGATCAAATATCCGTTAATAGTTGTATCTTCGTTTAACATTCTTGCATTTGTGGGAATTATTGGATAAAGTCTGTGCACTTCTTTTACAAATGACTTCAAATACGGCATTTGTTTAAGATGATCGTGTGTTAAACTTTCTCCATCCGTTATACATCTATCTACCTCATTCTGTAGACTTTCTTGGACGTGTGGATATTTTGACATAAGGTACAACGCTACAGAAACTGTATTGGCCGTCTAAAATAAGAAAACAAATCAATCATGAAATTGCTTTAAAACAAGTTTTATCAAAACTTATATACGTTATACAAATTTCACGTTATAAGAAGTCGTTACAAAACCACAGTTGAAACGTTTAAAGAAGCATTAATGCGAATATGCCTCGCTTTTCTCTGATTGTATATACATAAAACGCAACAAACACAAACACGACAGAAAAGTAGAAAACTCGACTTATTGAGAAGAAAGGTACAAATATCGGACAGGGAAAGCAGCATTCAAGGACAACAGTCAACCACAAAACACAGAAACAAACACGCACACCGACAAACGAGAAGGCAAAAGTAATAAAAAAATGAAAACGACATCACAAACACAAAAGGGTTGACAATAGGGCTACCGCCTTGGTACGGTCAGTGGCAACAAAGGCCACTGGGGGGTTTAAACCGGTTCTAGGGTGCACCAAACCTCACACTTACCCTACTGTCATAGTCGGTTGATGAGAGGTACTATACGATGCAACACCTCTCACGCCCCTAGCACCGGCTAAAGCGGTATTCTACTTTAAAGCCACGCAGACTGGACATTATGATCCAAAAGGAATAGTAATAACACTACTGATTTGAAGTCGGGTGATCTTTTACAGCCGCCACAAAGCACTAAACAAACGCTAGTGTGAATGTCAATAAATAATGAAAAGGGGACCCCTTGGAAGCAACAAAAACAAACAAGAGATAACATGCATTATAATGATAATACAATCCCGAAATATAGCAACAACGTTAACTTACAGTGTCAACTCCAGACAGTAAGAGTTCAGTCATGTTGGTGTATACTTCTTCAGTGGTAAGGTTGTTACTAGCAAGAAGATGTTCCAACAATGTCACATTTTCTAATTCTGTTTCAGAACCTTGTAAACGGGCTTCGATCTCCTCCCTTTTTGAGTCAAGTATGCTCTTGGCTGCAATATAACAGGATTTACTTAAAAACAACGAACACATATGCTAAGATATATTTGCGTCCAACGTTATGTGAGAAATATTTATTTAATATGATATTTTGAATAGGTTTGTCCATTTCAAAGCTTATTTATTCTATTTTATATAATATTTAACTGCATGCTTTCTCAGTAGGATTCCGACTTACCGACTTCAATAATTGTATCCCACGAACGCACATGCGTTCTCCATGGCTTTGTGTTAAGTTTCTGATGCACGTTACTGAATACCATTAGTTGATGACTTGTGTACATCATCTTCTCTATGGCCTGGACAAACTCGGTCATTGTTGGAGGCATATCTTTATGAAGACATCCAAACCTTTTGTCTATAAGAATTTGTCCTATACCTGTTGAATGAAAGAACATAAGAATAAAATGCCAATATTTACGAAATATTAACAGAATTTAATCATAAATTAATCGCAGTGACACGTAGGTCCACACTGTACCAAAACTTAAATCAAAAAAAGAAAATTAAAGTCATTGAACAGGACATTACACTACATACAGGTGGTCAAGATAGGATTAATAACTTGGAACGGTCAGTATGCAATATGGCCTACTAGTTACGAACTTGTTTATCTTAAATCTTAACAAAGACAATGAAAGAAATGTAACGATACCAACAACATTTCAATATATAATTTACAACTAAATCGTTATGCTTACTTTCAATGGACCATGCGTATAGAATATTAAGTATGTTCGGGACAGTTTTGCCATCACCGCCCTGATCCCTGACAACTTTCAGTTTGTCGGCAAGCTCTTCTGAGATACTGCTCAATTCATGAACGTACTGCTGTACTTGAGTTGGTTTTAGCAATCGTTTGTTCAGCAAAGACCGGATTTTATGCCATTCCTCCCCAGACCTGCAGTTACAAACAGTAAATAAAATGACTTTGAAAGAAGGTTTTAATTACTATTTATAGCAACATAACTGTATACTTTGACATTTGCTGCAAGATGACTTATGTTTTTATTTAATCAAATGTATAATGCAGCATTTTGTATTAATATTATTTGATATGTTATAGTAAACAGTGTTACTTGTTTCTATAGTAAACAGTGTTACTTGTTTCATAAATTTGTTTGGAGAGAACTGTTACTAATGTTGTAATAACTTGTAGTTCAATCCATTTGCATATGTTTCTATGAATATTATGGTGTTGAATTGATGTATTGTAACATATCTGCAACAAAATATTATTAAACTTAAATAAATTTGTTTCGAAAATTATTTTCTTTAAAAAAAATGCGCGGCAATATACTTACGCGGACATTATGCCTTTACTTCGTGTTCTCATTTCCTTGTAGAGAAGCCATGGCTCGTACGGAGGGCGATTTGGATATTTTCCCTCGTTCCGAAATATTTCTTCAACCAGTTCTGGGTCAGCTATTGACACGTTAGTTACAGGTCCAAGGCGCTCCTTAAATATTCGTCCATATTTGGCATGGAATCGTCTCTGCAAATACACAGCAAAAAATATATTGTTGATTTTTTTTATGTAGATCTATATCTTGTACATTATATTTGATATTTATACTTCTATCGGGCCGGCGATGCGACACATATAAATTAACCTTTCTTTATTTTACACTTGGGTTGGCCAATGGCTTAAGCACACCCATTTGTCATTTCTTTAAGTGTGTTCTTTAAGTGTGTATGTGTGTGTTATCTCGTACTTTGTCTGTTGCTACCATACATTTATACCGCATTTGTTAACTGTACAATACAAATCATTTTTAAATTCAGTATTCCATTTTAACATAGATGTGTGACCATTTTATTCGACCTCCTCGACGAGGTTATACATATATTAACGAACGATGTGTTTATGCATAAATGAGTCCCTGTGTGTCAACAAAAGCGTATGAAACTAAAGCAATTGTTGTCGTTTTTCTTTTTTTTTCTTTTTTTTTTTACTCATAATAAATTATATTAATGAAATATAAACAAGTGGTGTTTCTAAAGGAATATTTTATATTTATTAATATAAACGATGGACAAGAGACATAGGCGCAATTAATGACTGTTTACTAGTCTAGGCAATGGGCCATACACTTATTATTACTGTAAGACAGATACGTTATAATCCAAGTGTCGTTTGGTGCACCCTATAACCTGGTTTAAACTCCCAACGACCTTTTTTGTTACTGACAGTTCCATCGCGGTAGCCCTATTGTCAACCCTTTTATGTTTGTAATGTCGCTAATTTGCTTTGAGTTTTCCATGTTGTTTTTGTATGCGTTTTTTGGGCTAGTTTTGGTCTGTGAATTCTTCATTTCCTGTCCGACGTCTCCTTTATTCATGTATACAGAAAATATAACATTTATCGGTGGATGTGGACTTTATTGTTGTAGATTTCGTTTTGATGGGATGTAGTTTTGTTTACACTGTATTGTCTATTTGGGCGCTAAGATAGGATAATAGCGGGGATTGTGTACACATAAAATCGATTCAAGCTAACCTGTAAGCCTTATTGCCTACTGACCGTTCCAAGTCGGTAACCCTGTCTTCACCACCCTTTCTGTTGTATTTTGTCTTTATTCATTATATAATTAATTAAATATTGCTCCTTGCTTGCTGTACAGTGCGGACCTACGATGTTATTGCGTTTGGACGCTGTGGTTTCTATAGGACCCTATATCTCATTGTTTTCAGAATAAAGGTAGATATAAAAGTCGAACAGAAAATGTAGCATTCAAAGACCACAGTGAACCAAAAACACTTATAGAAACAAACAACAATTACAAATATAAATAAAAGGCAAGCGTAAAAGACATAAACATAACATAAAAGGGTTAACAATAGGGGTACCGCGTCGGATCCGTCATGGCAAAAGGCCGCTGGAGGAGTTTAATACCAAGTTTTAGGGTGCATCAAACTTAATTCTTACCCTATTGTCACCCCAAGAAAACGGAATAATGTAAATAAAGAAATCTCCCCGCAGGCTATATCCATAGTACAACTATATTAGTTCAATATTATATTTTAATAGATACGAGAAACCACAATATCACCCTACAATTTTTTATGTTACATTTTGTAGACACGGGCTAACAGCAGACACGTTTACAGTCTATAAAGGTAGTTGTACATAGCTATAATGATCTACTATCGTATAAAATGTTCTTTTAATAACCAGTTGTAAGAGGTAAAGCTGTTATAAGAGTGGTATACACGCACGTCGTGAACTCGTTGTAGATGTAAGGAAGTAATACGCTATCAAAGAGCAGAAAACCGATACTTGTTTCTTAGCTTTTAAAGGAACAATTTTTTTTATAACTAAGTATTGATGACTAAATACTTCAATAACTAGACATAAAGCATAATATATGAATGTAACTTAAATATACCGTACTTTGTCTATCAATGGGGTTTACGGGGGCTATCAATATGTATAAGATTTTCTTAAATTATGTAATATTTTTTACTTCTTGTGTTGTATACACAAGCACTTTATGTTCAAATGAGTGAAATAAATTGATGAAATAATTTGAATTTGTCATTTCGGTTATCATTTACGTTATTCGTATGTTTTGATATACACGAATTTAAATTTAAATACCTTGTATTTTTAAAAAAAAAATTAAATAATTAAAAAAAGCCTAACGCAAAAGCTATCCTATCAGCGTGATATTTCAGTTGTGTTTAATACTATACCGCTTGATGAATGACCTGCGAAATACTGGGCTAGAAGTACATAAACTATACAAAAGTGCACGAACGTGAGGCAGATACATCTGAAGAATGCCTATTTGGTTATCTGATAGCTCTAGGAAGCTGCCAAGGCCAACCGCACCGGTGACCTCTACAAGCTAGATATCAAGAATAGTTGGCGACAAGCCATGCACCGTTCAGAAAGTATGACAGGCACGGTGTTTAAGATCACGGCATTTGGCAAGATATATTGTGCATTTGTTTTGAGAAGTCCGATATACCCATTCATAATATCTAACCAAGCACACGCTTGATAGACGTTATTTTATGAATTGAACAAATGAACAAAATATTAATGCTTCGAGTGGGTATGTTTTTCAAACTTATGAATGGAAGTACTATTATAAAAAATTATCCGCTCCGCCTTACTATAATCTAAGCTCCGTGCACCGGGAACTATGATTTTCTTGTTTGGGCAAACTGATAGTCTATTTGTTATAAAATAGCTTCTAAACAATGATTTGTTTGCTTCATTTCATTAAATACATTAAATCGCATTATTGAAGGTGAACACAAGAAACTATCGTCTATAAATGTTCTTTTATATCAACTTTGAGAAAACTGCGTCCTCGCCGTTTCGAATGCGCAAAGAAAATGTGTTATCTGATACTACTTTTGTTTCGCTTTGTAACAAAATAAATAAAGCAGTATTCAAGACAGATAAAGTATACAGTCGAATATAACAAATGACTGCATTGTTCATCTTCAAATACATTAACGAAGACAGAGACACTGTTAGGATGAGAGATGTAACTATCAAAGCCCAGTGCCCGCATGAATAGGTTTACAACGAAAGAGCAACTACTGTGAACGGAAATGAAAGAATATATGGTGATGTAAATAGTGTAGATAATGGTAATAAGCGTAACATGCTATATTTAACACATGACTTACTGTCAATGAGCATAAATTATGAGGTTTAGATTAAATTTAGGTAGGCGTGTGTCTCTGGTGAAAGTTGTGTATATTTTATAATACGCTCGTATCTATACATACGTATCAGTTCACTGTATGTGCCTACAATAGCGGCAATAGTATAAGGTATTTTTTCCTTAAACACTGTATACTGTTAAGCTAACTACAAATGCGTATGAGCCGCCCACTCCACAATAATTTTAATTTGAGGAAAAATTGGTTTGCGTTTTTCTCTATATGATGGTGTATGTTTTGGTGTTAATGAGTTTGAACTTTTTTTTATAACTTCTTTTTTTTTGCTTGTCAAATATTTGGTCAAACAGTTTGCTCCTCACCCCCACCCCATCCCCTACCCCACAACACCACCCCACTCACGCCCACCCCAATAATTGAAACGTTCCAGTGCCTAAGAACTAAACTCGTCTTTGGTTGCTTTGGTTGACTGTGTTCATTGAATGCATTAACTGTTCGAATTTTATATGCACATGTTCAATGAATGCTGCATTTACTCTTCGACTTTTATATGTAAATGTACTGTACGATGTTAAACATGTAATGGAATGTAAACTAATACATTTGTACAAGGTATTATTTTCTTATTTATTCGATGAAGTTGGCCGTATATGTAAATAGTTAACGGACTAGTACAATACAGAATGAAACGACACTTTCAGAGCTATTGTGCAGATTTAAATTTTTAATCCTCTTTGATCTCGGAATGTAACACATGCGCGCTGACCGGAGATAACGTGTTTTACTTAATCCGATTGCCGATACAAACCATTTAATATGTACTTTAGGGCCCACCAAAAGGCGTAAACAAGTAATCTGAATGCACTCGATGACCCTTGTTATACAACGTTCACTGACCTTAAGATACTAAGGATACATTAATTGTCCGTGAGAGTGTACCTAACAATGTTAAGCCATTTCACGTAGATGGACATAACACTGTACACCACAGGAATGCAGTGGTCACGACTGTCAAAAGACATACGTGTAATAATTAGTTAACAAGGGTGTAATTAATGGTTATATATAGTCGTATTGCTTGACCATGACCTGAGGGGGGAAATGACATTTCTAATTAGTACGTTGTTCATCACTAGGTTAATAGGTCAATAGTTTTGCGAACGTCTTTCGAGGAAAGTGTATCCCATGTTCGTAGCATTTTAGTGTGCTTATTTTGGGTTCATCTAACTACATGTTAAACATATAAATTACACATCAGCACTATTTATTATTATCACGACATTCATTGAAATGCTTATAGTGAACGTTAAACATTATAATTTGATGAGTGCATTCATCGTCAAATATGCAATAAAATTTGCAAATCATCTTCTATGTAATTTTTCCTAAAAAACAAGTCATTTAATAATGGGTGTATATGATTTACGAGGAATCGTTCATTACAAATCTACCCACGTGTAAGATAGATGGTATTGACAAACACGCCTAAATCTAAAATAGAAAAAAAAACATTATATTGAAAAGGTTGCATAAGGATGACAATTAGTTTATGATGTAAATTATGATACCTTGAACCTATATGCGTCAACCTTAACTGCTTTGGGAGATATACATTATTGTGTGCTATCAATCATGGTTAAAAGAAGAAAATTATCTCGTTACAATACTATTAATGAGGTATTTAGGAATGCGTACGGTTTATTCAGTTCTCAACACATTGGCGACATTCCTTGGTGTGCGCCAGGGATCAATTATCTTCCATCTAATCTATTGTGTTATCTGTATCAACCACAATCATCACCGTTTGAATTTCTGGCCCCCCTTGACACTGTTTTGTACACTCGTGTCAGTTTGCGTTGAGAAAATGCCCTGATATCTGCTGGGATGTTAAAATAAATAATGAAAAATAACCCCACACCTTTAATTAGCAATCTACCTATTTTAACTAATAGAGGTGATAGTCTTCAAAATAAAGCAGTCTATTAAAGACGAACAAGTCTAGTTGTAGCTGGTAGAAAATCAGGGGGAATGTGTACTGAGTATTTATTTGAACCCTGTAGAATGCTATGCCTGATTCCGAGCCAACACAATACACCTGAAGACAGGAATCTTGGGATGGAATCGTATTCAAATGACTTGGATTACCTTCGACAGTCTCCCACCAAGCGTGCGTTTCCGAAATTCTATAAAGATGTGATACAGATAAGGTGGAAATAAACACGCTTATCTTCTGTGTACTTATTTTTAGATACAAGTAGATGTTTTCTATGCTGGTGATGTGGTTAATCTTACAATCTCGGGATTAGATAGCAAAACAATTATTTCAGGTGAAAATACTTATTTACCTACTGCGCGTTCTATTACATATAAACTACCCTAATATTTTAACTGAGAATTATATTAGCGGTTATGATGTATGGATATACCGGTATACTATTACTATTATATATAACGTTTATAAAAAAATAACTACAATATCTTGGCCAATTGCAAATCTGCTCTTCGTGTAAATGATTAATAAAAAGTAATGTAATTTAAAATAATTAGGATCGTGTAAATGATTAAAAAAAAATAGTATAATTTAAAATAATTAGGAATGGCAATTAACCAACGTGCTAGTATTGTCCAAAATGATCCTCGACTTATTCAATTTTGGTGTTTGCCTTGTCACGTTTAAGAAGAAAACTTATCCGTTAATCATTAACGGGTTGATATGCAAGTAAATATTAAATATTAGGCATATCCGTAAAGTAAATATGTAAATTGTAGAATAGGTTATAAACCTGCCGAGGATTCTGTTTTCTGTCTTGGCGAGTAATAGCGCAGAAACTTGGTTCCATCTACGAACGGGCATTTATTCGAACATGTTTTATGTCTGGTACATGTCTGCTTAAACTTATATTCAAGATTTGGGTTCAAACATTGTCCAAACAAGTTTTGAGGCGTGCTAAACACGAACATCAAAGCGGCTACATAGTATGACATTCATCTTACATAATGTATTGCACCAAAGACGACAAAAAAGAGTTTACATCACTGCTTTCACTATTATTGAAGGTCAGTATATAGGTCATGTGTTTGATTTGTATGCCCTATCATTTCATTTTTTTTCGTGCCGAACCTGATAAACTGTATACGATTAGGCACTAACATGATACTTTAATTATCATGTTGCTCGTTTAAAATCATTTAATTTACCTTTACCCCCATTTTTTCCGTTCAAAAATACTCATCAAATACATCCTGACGTGATCAAAAGTTATGCTGACGTCATCAAAAGAGGTGCACCTGACGGGGTAGGAAAGTAGCTGCCGAGATAAGATTTCTCGGCAGATTTCTACAGATCGACATGATCAATATATGACTGTGATCATTAAATGAACGTATATAAGATGTAACAATTGAAGTAGTTAACGTGTTTGATTGAATGCGCTAAAAAGCAATATTCACGAAATTTCTTTTAAAAAGGCGGTTGATTTCATTGAACGGCAAATATTTTTTTAAGTATATGGGCACTAAATGATCCGTTACATCAATGTGTGTATACGTATGGAAGATGCACATATTCAATCATTATAAACTTATTAAGCATGTAATTGTCAAGTCTTCTGTACTGTTAATTCCATCAGATTGCATGCTCATATTGTCATACTTATAAACTTATGTTCAAAAATGAAAAACATAAACATGAATAGAAATTATATATTGGCGTACAAATAATTTGAAGTGCTGTTGCTCAAATGTATTAAATTCTAATAGCTGATTGCGTTATTTCACAATCAAATATAAAAACGAAGACACTAAGACACATACTAAAATATATGGATTTACTTTTGATAGTAGACTCGGTATTAAAGCACAGTTTAGAATATCAGTATGTAAAAACGCTAAAGGTAACAATTCCACTAAAGGCAACAACCGCCGCTAAAGGTAACAATTTCAACGCTAAAGGTAAAAACCTCCGCTAAAGGTAACAATCACTTCTTCCGCTAAAGGTAGCAAGGCTAACGCTAAAGGTAACAACTTTTTTAAACATCTACATTTCAATGAAAATTGAGTAAATGGGTTTTTTTAGTTAGCACTGTTACCTTTAGCGGTAGTGGTAATTGTTACCTTAGCGGAGGTTGTTACCTTTAGCGTTGAAATTGCTACCTTTAGCGGCGAGTGTTACCTTTAGCGGAAGTGTTACCTTTAGCGTTGTTATACAGTATAGATACTGATATATTAGTATACAGCATTTCTGGCGTATGCTATATTATCAGAAACAAACGCAAAGCTATACAAACCAGTTGAGGCAGTGAAGTAAATGACCATAAAACGGAGGTAGAAAAACGAGAATATGTTTTTTTCCTCCATCTGTCCCTTCAGTTCATTTTACTGAGCGAACTTTACGATCAGAATCAGTTATGTACAAACGATTCTCCGTTCCTTGTGCATACAGTTTCAAGTTCGCTTGTGTTTTAAATATGGAACATACATATAAGTGGAAATACCAAGTAGAATTACAAATCAAAATATCATTTACTAGTATTCTATACTAAAAACAGTATTGCATAAACGTTTGCACTGAAAAGTTGGTATGAATAAACTGTAATGTTTTTTGTTTATCACAATGTTTTGTTCTATCCCATATTTCACTGAAACAACATGGTTCTTAGATAGAAGATGCAACGTTATTACTGAACGCTTAGCTGATACTATCAGTATTACCGACAACTACCTATGCGAGAACTCGGATTTACTCTCCAGAGTCAGAAACAAAAGCATTACTAAGCAGTACAAACCAAGAGGAGCAATCGTGGCACATATGTATGAAAGTGAAACGCACTTAGTACTTTTTCCACAGCTGTCACTTTACTTACCGAGCGACCTCTATGATCAGAAGTAAGTGGAATACAAAGTGTGTCAAATAACAACGTTCTATCGATTATAATGTCAGGAAATAGGCGAATGTACGAGCACAAACGTAAGACATTGGACATTTACAGAAGATATCTCACATTGACGTATGGATTTTATAAATGACTTTAGGATTATCTGCACTTATTTACAGAAGTAAACACAGAAGTTCGTCCTAGTGTTAAATTGTTTTGTTTGTAGTCCGCATACTTCACCTTATATATGTGCAGAAATTATAAAGAAACTTCTTAAAATGGTTGCATTAGTTCAAAAAAATATGATCTTTCCAAAAAATGATATTATGCCAATGAATGGTTAAAAATCGCTTGAGTCGTTAAATTCAAAAAAAAATAAAAAAATAAAAAAATAAACATTCTATAAATCCTTCCCATATAAAAAAAAAGGTTGCTTTATATAGCTTATACTTGAAGCGTGTTGTCGTGGGCTACATTTTTGCATATATAATGAGGCATAACAATATCTTAAACAAGAATGTAATACATGACTGCAAACTTTTGAAATTGTGTGTATAATATCACATTAAGACGCAGCTGTGAGAGAGATCTATACACAAACACAGCCTTATCGTCTTCGAATCCGGCTAATGACATCTGTTATAACCCCTTTCATACCCAAACTAATCGCGGTGTCTACTGTGGCGACACTGGCTCATCATTATTTTAATGAGGCAAACGTACAAATCACATAACTTCTAGGATAATTGGAAGCAATTTATCCTGTCAATTACACGCTGATAAGTTAGGAGTAACTGATAAACCATGAACACTTCATGTAAAATTCTCATTTCGTTAGCAAAAAAAGGTTAATATTACCGCCTTAATGGATACGCTATGTATCAGCGCAACTGTCAAATAACTAGGTCATCGCTAAATAAAAACCATTTCTTGCCTAATAATGACTAAATTCAAAAAACTCCTTAACACGCTAGGCGAGTTACTTTTGTCAATTATTTCTACCCTGGTGGTTTTAATTTGCTGCTATCATAAATCTAGATTTTACCGACAGATGTTTAGGTATTCAATTGACTATATAAATGCTATGAAAATGTCAACTGGATTAACATCGGGGTATCACTTTCTTAATAGCATGACAAATGCAGATCGTACATACATTTTGAGCTTGACCTCCGGTGGCCCCTTCTAACCAAAAGCAATATAAGTTGATTGGCTTCATCCTAAGATAAACTTTAACACGACACGTTTGTGAAGATACATTTTAAGGTGAAATATTTAAACCTGCACTAAATCTAAACATTTATAATAAAAATGTGAAAACTGTAAAATGATAAAACAGAAAACTGAATAAAATTACCGCAATCTGTACGAAGACAAAATGCAGCTTACTTGTCTATGGTATAATGTATCAATGAAAGTTTCATTGTTTAAGCAACCTACCTGAACTTCATGCATTTGTCCTCTATTTTCTTTACGAAAATACTCCGGAACAGTTCCTATGATTGGGTACCCAACAGGGCCAGGTAAATCCTTAATAGTTTTGTTTGTCACTGTCGACATTTCCTCCGTTGGAACTTCAGCGATTATCGTTGCGTCCGCTGCCCGTGCATGGTGCTGGTCAGTAAAGAGGCATCGAGCATTTTGTCGCACAAGACACACCGCCTGAGAGGCTGCTCTCCGCAGTAGAGTTTCGCTTACCGCCGTATTCATGACAGTCTTTGTAAAGTGTTTTGAATGTTAAACAGTAAAATCCAGATGACTTGCTACTCCACTCGAAGCTGAAATAAAAAAAAATCAAAGATAAATAAAATAGATACAGTATCAGTAAATAAAAAAAATAAAAAGAACATAATCAAATGAGTGACTATTTACAATAAAATACAATGCAACTGTGCAAAAACGACGTTCATTTTGCTTGCAGTGCATCAATTTAGTTACGGTATTCAGTTGTAACAGTGCAACTAATATACTCACACAACACATTTACAAAACTGTTGCGGGTTGTTGTTTTTTTCAAATTGTGCAAATACTTTTAGTAAGTCACATGAAATTGTGTGAATCCTGCAAACATTAAATCCGGAATTACAATTTAACAAGTAAAGCTTTGAGTGTGTTTACATTTATATTTTATTATTTCAAAAATAAAAAAAAACTGCACACAAAATCAAATATAACATTTATAGTTAGACAACAAAACCTTGTCTTTAATCCTTTATTATAAAAATTAATGAAAGCCTCGTATACGGAGATAAAATTCTCTACCTATTTACTTCGCAGGAGCACTCAAATATGAATATATACTATTATTCGCCCTCAACTATATACCGCCTGAAGTTGACAGGCCGCGTTATTATAGCGAACTGTAGCGCACATCCAATAGTTTGCCTTTAAATAGGGTCAGTCGAGTACAGGGGAACCATAGTGTAAACAAGAACGTATTCAATATCGCTTCTTACTTGTGTTTCTTCGGCTTTCCTATTGGCTGTTAGATCCCTGGTGTCAATTAATGTTTTACTGCACTACTGCTACGTACCGGTGGTAGATTTATACTTTGCATGTTTTTCATTCAGTTAGATAGCAGAAGAACCTTCGGCTTAGTTAGAGAAGTCTAGTGTATGTATTGCGTTACCTGTACAGGTAAACAAACCTGATTTGCATTAGGTAAAAATGTGAGATATGTATAGTGCACTTCACTTAGTGTTATTTATGGCTATCACTTTGAAAATAGTTTAACATCGTAAATACCAGAATTAATTTAAACGGTGTTTCTTCATAATCAAAATTGTTTATGTTACAAATTAGCAGCAATTAAAGAAACAATGCCCAAAGTTTAATATTTAGCACACAGTTTGTAAAGCCTTATTGTGTTAATTGTTGATAGCATTTCCACTAACCGTTTACCTATGTCGAAGTATCCGAATTTTTATTTGAAAAAGCAACAACATGATTTTGAATTCATGTACACTACAAATTGTGCCACATATAATTATCATTAACTGCGATTCTTGGATGTATTCACATATAATACTTATATAATAGGAGCAGTGTAAGATTCTTGCCTAACGACCCTCTATATAAGAAGCATATATCGTATGATAATCATATAAAAGCTAATAAAAAAAATGACGTCCATGACACTTATATGAACATGTGCGTGTTTTAAAAACGAACTAAACTTTTATGAATTTATTCTTATATGGAACTTATATGGAACTTCTATTATATAAATGTCATATGAAACGTTTTTAAGATATATTATATGTGGTTCCTTTTATATAAGAATCATATGATTATCATATGAGAATGCAATCATATAATTAAGAAATAGAACATTGTTTACTGTGAATTATCGTTTAATATATCACGGTTTGGAGTTCAATTGTAAACAATAATTTCAAGAGCCCGAAGGGCGAGTGAAATTATTATTTACAATTGAACGACAAACCGTGATATATTATAGATAATTCACCGTAAACGATGTTCTATTTCTATTCTAATACCCCTAAAGTATGAAAATAACGCACACATCTGAAATCTTTCGCATTGCTTTGCTTACTCTCCTAACGTTGCATACGTTACAATGCGTAATGCGCAATGCGCAATGCTTATTCTCCTAACGTTGCAAAAATTACAGTGATATATCGTTCAATATAACGAGATATTTTAAACTAGCTATATAGTGCGGGTGTATTAGAATATGTATTATTACATATGACAACATTGCCTATGTATATCATACAGTTTTATTTGAAATGAACTTTTAGCCATAATTTACATGTTCATGATCATGATGATGATGATGATGCTGACGACGACGACATGATGATGATGATGACGATGATGATAATGATTGTAGTTGTAGGTATATACTGCTCAAAAACTCCATATCGTACTTAAAGATGAATGGCCACCCTTGTTGTAGTATTATCAATTAACACATTTAACTCTACACCATATGAACATTTCTTGATAGTCGCGAAAAGAAACATCTACTGAAAACAGCTACTAAGTTGTATGTAAATTAAGTATTATTTGCATGATGTAGATACTGCTTTTAGTGACTGCACGGAGAAATGAGATAAATCTGAATTGTATAGCTGCACAACTATTGCCAGATAATTGATAAATACATTTACCTGTGGATTAATTTACATGTTTAAAGTTTTCTACGTCATCAAAAAAAATCTTATTCTCGGTTTTCACAGATACTGTAATGTGTGAATTGTAAATATTTATTGTTGTGTATTGATTTCGATTTAAATAAACATAAACATGTTCATTGAAACAAAACATGGCCGGAGAACTTTAAAACATATTTCCATTGAAAGTAATTAGTGCTCAACGGGCCCAAAAGTGCAGTATGCTTACCTCCTCCTCCAACATCCCACTCATGTGTTGCACATTTTATATGGTACGTGGTTGTTGCTTTTTATGGTCGTATATAGTTCACAGTTTCCTAAGATCATTAAATTGTTGTACGGACCCAAAGTCATCAAGTAAACTAAACACACTAATTAGTGCTTTGCCATTATAGCGATGATCGGAAAACCACGGATAATTTGACATAACAACAATTTGCTTTGTGATAAATATTTTATCTATCAAATGAATGTGCATGCACCGTCATGTCGGCATGGGTAAATAATAAAAAAAACGCGTAGTACCAGAAAAAACGCGATAATGTTGTTCCCACGTTGATTTTGTAGGTTTATACCAATGTTTGATCTTGAATTATCAGTCATAAATTTATATATTTTATGACTATCACGAGTTTGCACCATCCTAGTGAACTTAATTTTGGAATAACATCAGTAGAATTAATCCAACTCGATAATCAAAATAGTTAATCCGCATCCGATGTGTTTGCCAAATGCCCAAATTGTCTCATAGACGAAAGTATGCGCAATGGAAACATGTTAAACCGCATTATTATCGAATTCCTAGAATTTTTTCCCACAAAAATGCACATATTACCAATAGTTCGATGGAATATAAACATGTCGCAAAGTATCAATTAACCCCAATCTGTACCGGGATGAATATAACTAGGGTCATTAACGTTAATCTCTAGTATTACGCGAAATACCTGGTGAACGCGGAAACAGGTGGTGAGGAAATTCCTACAAAATTCCGGAACATGTTGCTGAAAATAGAATGGATTATCATGGTTGCTGATAAACCGTGAGATGTACGCAAGAAAAATACTCGATTAAGCGATATCGGACATTGAAGGCATCATTACGTGTTCACGCCTTTATTCCATTAAGCGAAGGGAAAGCTTATATTATCAGGATTTTATAACGTTAGACAATAGAACACATTTAAAAACATGTTCTACTGAAAAAATGCCATAACCTGTTTTCAATTGTTTACAATTACTTATTATATGTTTTAATTGTACAATATGCAAACTTTTAAGCCGAAATTAAGGTTTTATTTCATAATATATGGACCACGCAACGGTTATCAAGTGCATCAACTTCTCTAATCGTCGTCATCCTCCCGTTGTTATCTTGTTGATTGTGATACTTGTAATCTCAAGCACGTCCGAAATGTATGGCAAAGCCATATGATAGATGATTTAAACTACTTTTATATGACAATATTGCATCACAATTGTTTGTAGTTAAGCGAACATGAGATTTAGATGAGTAAAATATTTACCTGGTGCATAATCTCATCAATGTGTTAAACCCAAGTTCAAACTGATTTGTGAGCTGCGCTAGCTGATGGTGATAAGTGACCATCATCTTCCATATATCTGTAGATAGGGATATCGTTCAAATAGTGTAATGCCAAAAAAAAACAAAAAAAAACGAGATCTGTTGTGTTTACACAACCCGGTTGAGATCAACATTTGCCACTGACCAATGAAACGCGCTATCTCTGGCATGACCTTATGACCACGTGGTTATAATGTTCATTATAGCTTCTTTTTTTAGGGTCGCCTTCAGTGGCCTTTCTGCCGCCGACCGTTCCGATTGCCTACCCAATTTTGTTTGTGCTGAAGCATACTTTGTGTCTGGTTTCCTTGTAATCAGTCTGGAGACTCATGGTTATCCATAATGCGGCACTGTGATGGATATCCATATATTTTGAACCAGGCGATGGTTAACCAGTTTGCATTAAGTCCACTGATTACCACTAGATGGCTCTGTAAGGGAGAACTTATTATTTTGCTTAGTTTGGATTTGATGGCTGGCAATCACAATGTCTGTGTGATGGTTATCCACAAAAAGCCGCATTAAGTCCACTGATTACCACTAGATGGCTCTGTAAGGGAGAAATTATTATTTTGCTTAGTTTGGATTTGATGGCTGGCCATCACAATGTCTGTGTGATGGTTATCCACAAAAAGCCGCATTAAGTCCACTGATTACCACTAGATGGCTCTGTAAGGGAGAAATTAATAGTTTGCTTAGTTTGGATTTGATGGCTAGCCATCACAATGTCTGTGTGATGGTTATCCCCAAAAAGCCGTATAAAATTGTGGGATGGTTATCTATAACACAATTCCCCTTTCAGGTGGTAATTGTTGTATGTTTTGTATGCGTGTTTTGGCTGATTGTGTTCTGTGAAGGCTATATATCCTGTTTGCTTGTTATTATTGTGTTGTTGTTGTTGTTGTGTTTTTTTTGTGGGGGTGGGCGGATGTTGTTATCTATGCGGCACTTATGTGCCTCTCTCTCTATATATATATATTCATTTTCTTGGAATTCAAACGCATATCTAATTGTTAATTGCACTTAGGTTATACAATAACACTTAAATAATCATTATTTATACACCATACTAGTAACTACATTTTACCAAGCCGTGACAGTTATTTGGCAATATTGACACACACGAATTTCAACTGGTTCCTTCGTCGATTGGCCTATTATTTGGCCATCTACCATTATCGACCCAAGCAAGCGTACAATGAACTTGCCTTGAGAGAACTCGATAAGTGCATTTGCAGTAAATGGCAAATATTCAGATAGCGCCCTCATCCAGACTCGATATAGGTTAAATAAACCAGCCAGACATGAACAATTATAAGAATCGTTCGTGAAGATATATGAAGATATCCTCCGAGTAGAATGTAATACTGCATCCGAACAAATGTTTATAACTCTTAATTGGCTCCCAGTCCAAAAACTTATTTTAAAGGGACACATGGCAATCTTGAGTTTTATTCAAACATTAAAATTTGCTCCTCAATTTACTTATCCTACGTCATTTTGACTTTAAAACTGCTTGCATATAATTAAATAAAAAATTGAGATTTCAATTTTCTTCACAATTTCACCAAATTTTTAAATATATTATTGATGCACTATTATAAAAAGTCAGTAATTTGTAAAAAATAATTGTCTTTGAACTATTCTAACAATATTAATGATTGAACAAATGTAAGTGAAGAGAAAAACTAACGGGACGCCGTGAGTTTTTAAAAAATCAAGATTGCCGTGTGTCCCTTTAAGTGCATATGTAAAGTTATAGACTTGCATACAAAGAGAATTTGTTGTATGTGTGATAGGGTAGGAATCGGTCAATACTATTATGCAAACATAAACTAATATAAATACAATAAAACATCAATGTTTGACGGTTCAGTGGATCAGCTTGTATGTTTCGTCTGATGGGCTAGATAACATTGATTACATACTTACATATATATAATAAAACAAAACTTCAGTGTTTGACGGTGCATACTTACATATATATATAATACAACAGAACATCAATGTTTGACGGTACAGTGGATCAGCTTGTATGTTTCGTCTGCTGGGCTAGATAACATTGATTTACATACTTACATATATTTTCGGGTTTATAATTTTAAAAGAATGAATTCTTAATTCAAAAAATCATTGCATGACAGCTCAGGAGATTCAATTGTACGTTTCGTCAGCTGGGCTTGATTACAAGGAGGTTAATTTATAAAAAAAATGTTATAAAATATATATTTAGTTATACTTAGTTAAGATCTAGTTTTTGGATAGTATGATTGTAAACCTGCGTAAAGGGCTGCTGTCTTAGGCTAAATCACACATACTATTGTTAGGCCTGGTGGTTTAACCAACACGAAGTAAAAGGCAGTGACCCTTTCGTGTTTGTGTATTACTATTAAACAATGCTGACCCTGATGAAAAAAAAATAGGTATGATACTTCAGTCAGAAAATATGTCTCAAGATCACTTGCATATTCAAAATATATCATCACTATTAATTGTTACGATCCTCTTACAGCAGTATTTATTGTGTTGTTTAAATGATTTGTTATATATGCAATTAGACAAATTGATTACCAATGTATTGTACGTCAAACACATTTTATTATTTGTGTACCATTGTTTTAATCATGTTTGTATCAACTGTAAATATATTCTATTTTGTCTGAGGACCATATATGTTTGTAGCAAAATATATGATCCTCTTAAAGTAAAGATATTACTTTTATTATTATTAGGGTTGGAATTTGCTTATTTGAACCGGACACCCATGAATGATTCTTTTTCTTGCATATTATTTATATTCTGCGCTGATGTCGCCAACTACAACCGTTTGCATGTTTATTTACACAATGACGTCATGCAACTGTTATTGTTGATATCAGCGCGTGACTTTTATCTTCCCCTATGTGTAAGATCAGGCTTTCCATCACCCATGTAAAACGGGATAACCATATCCGGTAAGCAAGAAAACTTTTTCTTCATATATTCAAAGGTTGAACAATACATAACCGTCAAAGATCCAGCAGAAGTACATGTAATGCAAATACCACATCAAAAATCATAATAACCTGAATGGTACAATGCATAGAATCATATACATTGAATAGACATGGGACAGATCAAAGAATACTCGGAAGTTGTCTAGTCGTCGCAAAAAGAATATGAATGATTTAGTGTCTCTGGTAGACTACCAAACATGTATTATGCTTTGCATAATATAGAATATAGAGGGCTGGCGTGGCGCAGTCGGTAGCGCGGCGGATTTGTAACCGTTGGCGCCGGGTTCAATCCTCAGTGGTGCCACTAAGTTTCGTCGGTGTGTTCCTGGGCAAGACACTTTCTCCGTCGGATGGGGACGTAAACCTGACGGTCCCGTGTATCCATAGGAATCTATTCGATAATAAGAGTAGGGCACGGTTCCCGGATTCCTATGTATCCTTCCCCTCTCTCTGGGGCGGCTCTAAATAACCTATACTGTGTTGATGAGCCGTTAAACAACATTCAATTCAATTGCATAATCTAGTGGTGACAGCCTTTTTGCTGCATGTTTGTATGCATTTAAAAAGCGCCCAAGAGCTACGCACCAAACCTCTGGATGTTGCGGCGTTTATAAATCACATCTCTATAATAGGGTCGTTGAGACAACATATGTATAGCAACAACTGTATGTTTGTGATGGCACATAACTTGCTTCACTTATCCGTGTAACTGCTGTTTGTTTTGATGGGTGTTTCTGGTTGATGGTGGTCCTTGCATGCTTCATTTTCTTGTTCGACTTGTAGATCAACGTTTGATATTGAGGAGTACGTGGAATGTAAAGCTGTTGGCTAAATGGTTTATTTCAAGAATTGACTTTACGCCAGTTGTCAGTCAAAATCCATTTCAACCAATCAAATCAATATGGTACATCCGATACGCATGGGCACGTGCTGTCATGATTATAATACGAACCATGTATACTATCTTAGTTCTTGCGTAAGATCCATTGCTGGAAGCAATCTCTACCCAGAGTACACACGTTCCTCATTTGACTCTGTCAACGTCAAAGGAAGTAGGGCGAACGGTTAGGTCACGTGATTATTCAAAAAAGTTATGACGATGTTTATAATAAATCCTTTTGCCCGATCTGCAAAGATAAAATATAGACCTATATTAAATAATTTCAATTTTTATTTCTATGAGTTAATTTTTTTTAGTAATTTTCTGCTATCGAGCTTCGCTTTGAAATGTTTACATGTGCGTTTCGATTGAGGAGACCTAATTAAGTGCGTATTATTTTTGTAGTAAAATAGTCCTGAATAAAACTAAATTGTTTTCATGCATTATTTCAAATCTTGCAACATCTAATTTGCAGAAATTCTGAAAATTATATTTAAACAAGAAATAAATAAGTTTCAGGCAAACATATTCCAATTTAACAGGTTTTACCAAAATCTTGTAATTTAGTAGTTAGCAGAGATATATGTGAGTGCAAGGAACGATAACTCTGCGTGGAGATTGTGCTGGAAGGGGACCTGCGCGGCTGTGAAACACAATACAATAGGTTGAAGTTTTGGCCAGGCCTTTCCAGTGAGGTACATAATGTCACCACGGATGAACTATATGTTATATGGGCTGGTATTAGACACACTTCTACTATTCCTTCATATGATGCGTTATTTTTTTTCTTCAGTTTTAACATGCGTTTCCTTATGCATACTACATACCAAGAACGAAACATCATGTAAAAGTAATGCCTCGAAGCCACCGATAGCTCGAACATATCCCTATGGTCATGCTGACTTCGAGCTATCGAGGTTCGACTGTATGTGGATTTACTTTTCATTAGAGTCTTATTCTTTCATTGCTCTCTCGTCGGTTTGAGTAGTGTGGTACGTATATTGCTTAGTGAATGCCAAATAACCGCTCAACCTTGAAGGAGATGATGAAGACTTTGTATCCAGTATTAGTGAATAATATTACTGTCAAATTTGCATTTAAATCACCCTATGATTGAAACAACTAATTTAAAACGTAATATGTCCTATAAATACATCAGTTGGCCCTGCAATCTACCTCTTTATGCGGAGTGCAGCGTTCTTGAGATACCTAGTACAGGAAATAAAACTATTTATTTGGCATAATTTGCAAAGTTTAATGCTGTTATATTGAATAGATTGAGTTATTCTCGTTCGTGTTAAAGGTATAAGGCTTCCTAATGTTTCGTCATATGTTACGCTTTAATAAGCATATTCTGCCTTTAAAACGCACTATATCAACTTAAATCTTACGAACTGTGGCAATAACTCCCCCATGTAATGAGTCAATTTACAAGTACAAGTCAAGTGCACAAACTCAATGTATTACGCAATGTTGAATTTTGAAATAAATGTTGGATTGTAGTATGTAATTTTGTAAAAGCTTTTTATAAATAAATCATCCATGACCACAAACGATAACATCCAGTTTTGTGTGGGTTAACAGTTGTACAGCTATTACATTCTTCTTCCAATGACTTAATGACGAAGAGTGCACTGTTTTGCACCACTTCATGCTTATATTTAATACGTAACACTTTATTTTGCACACAGCAGTAAGTGTGTAGGCTTCAGATAAGTTTTTCTTCAATGATTATTATCTGTTTTGAACATAAAATAAACCACTCGACAATTACTCATTCCATCATTCACGCAGGCAGCTTGTGTGATAGTTAGTCAGAAAGAATTTCGTTCCTCTTTTCCATTCCTCCCTCATACATTATCATTTTCAATCAGTTATGACCCTTCTATACAGTGTGTTTTGTTGGAATATTCCCCAGAGCATTGGTTATAAGTGCAGCATTTCGCAAGTCATACGCATTGACAATTGCATCCGGAAATTCGCTTGGAGCATGAACTGTATTCCTAAAGCCCACGTATATCAAAACGGTCTCGTAGACGGGGATTTACATTACACGTTAGTTCAAACTTCGTCAGTGTTTTATATTGTCAACCTGACATGTTGCCCAAATAATTACATCGCTGTGACTTATTTTCTTTGAAATATAGGTTTCGTCCGATGTTTAAGTCAAAATCCAAAGTGTTTACATCACTGTGACCTACTTTCTTTGAGCTATAGGTCACGTCCGATTTGAGTCGACATGTTGCCACAATGTTTACATCGCTGTGACCTACTTTCCTTGAAATATAGGTCAGGCCCGATGTTTGAGTCGACATGTTTCCACAGTGTTTACATCGCTGTGATCTACTTTCTTTGAAATATAGGTCTCGTCCGATGTTTAAGACAAAAGACAAAGTGGTTACATCACTGTGACCTACTTTCTTTGAACTATAGGTCACGTCCGATGTTTGAGTCGACATGTTGCCACAGTGAGTGTATCTTCAATTAACATGACGCCAGCTGTTAATCATTTATCCATTTAACCAATCAAATCAATCCGACAAACGTACGTGCAACTGTATTATTATAAAACCTATTATCAATATACTCGGACATCAACAATAGGGCGGAGCTATCTTAGTACTGCCATCATGTTAGTTTGGGATTCAAAGAAACGTAACTTCGTTTATATTACCCTACAGTATGCATAATATATATGTCGAAGTCATTTATACCAGATGATGATAAAATCCATTAAAGTCGATATTGTTATAAATTAAATAATGTTCTTGATACGAAATCATAAGACAAACACACTGAGATTCAGTCTGTGAAATGAACTTCATTGTCGGTTAAATTTATTTTTATTATACGTGTGACCATGTGACCATATCTGACCTCGTGCGGTGCAAATACAACCGTTGTGGCCAGCCAAGTTTCACTGATGACAAACTTAAAAGTTTTTATTATTTTATTTTGATTAAAACGGCGTCGAAAGCGATACTCTATACATGTATATACTTTGGGCTGAGTTTCCGCCAACTTTATTTTGTAATGGATGGATACAAATTAAGAAAAAAATAAATAACAAAAAAAAATAAAAAAATAAAAACACCAGATTCAATGAAATATCTGTACATAGTTTTACTGAAAAGCAAATTATATTTTCTTCACGTATTCTTGAAATATGTAACAACAAAATTAATTACGAGAAAAATGTAGATTCGACAATATGGCATAAGCTTTTGGGAGACTTTCCATAAGTATTGTATTTCAGTAATGTGGTCATATTGGGAAGAAATGCCGAATGAATATGTATAATTTTATTGTTTTAACCATTTTTTCAAGCCAGCTTATCCCCAGATATTGAATGACAATGTACCGAGTCCGTATCACGATGGTCGCGCGAATGGGGTATCGTATTTTTAAACGATTAAATCTTAAGCACTATGGCTTGATTTACTTCAATAGCGGTACTTGAAACTGTTACAGTTTTTGTCTGTGTGATAAACTAATTACAACAAAAAAATGTTATCTTTAAATTTAAAAAAATACATGCATAACGGCGTCCGCGATAAGTGTCCGCGGTTGAAATATGATACCTCCCTCGCATATATCGCACTCGTTTGATTAAAACCGACGATATTGCTCACAGTGTATTATGAGATTTATTGTTTTACGAACTTAACTATTTAGAGTTTGACAGCCAGTCAAACTCCAGTCAAACTCTGCAATGAGTCTGTAGAAACCCTCTTTTTCTTTTTCTTTTTTTAAAAAAAGCTGGGTAATTATAAATTAAACAAAGCTTAAAACGTCATAGTCAAACAAATGTAAAGGGGTGCCATCGATACAGGAAAAAGAACATCATTAAGCTTTAGGTAATAAATAGACGGCATGTAATACGCTGCACCAAACATAATATGAATGAATGAATAGTGTTTTACGGCACGTCGACACATAAATAGGTCATATTGTGCGCAAAAACTGATGAAAGATGAAGAAATGAAGTATTAATTTAAAATTAATGTAAATATATAAAGATAAAAATATTAAAAAATAAGGGATTATTTGGTAGTAATATAAACTATATATGTAAATCAACAAATGCCCGTCAAGGGGTATATAAACAAGTATATATATATATAAGAACACATTATAATGATTTATATAGTCTGATCTCTTTTAGGAAATCTAAAACAAAACTAAAATCTATAGTATCAAATAACTCTTTCATATTATTAACATTGTAGTACCTTTGACGCATAGGATCAAAGTCTACACATTCCAATAAGACGTTTTTGACCGTTAACATAACATATGATTGAGATGCAACGTCAGTACTACACCATGGAGAGGACACTAGCACAACATGCAAGATGTGACTCAACTTTGCTGGGGGTGCGGGGGGTGGGGGTGGGGGGTGGACACCATGGAGAGGACACTAGCACAACATGCAAGATGTGACTCAACTTTGCTGGGGGTGCGGGGGGGCGTGGTGGGTGGACACCATGGAGAGGACACTAGCACAACATGCAAGATGTGACTCAACTTTGCTGGGGTGCGGGGGAGGAGGTGGGGGGTACGAACTCGCTACAGGAGACTCAAACAGGGATTGAAGGGTCCAAACTCGCTACATGAGTATTAAACAACTGGGTTTGGTGTGTACAACCTCAAATACAAGAGACTGAAACTCGGCTTGCAGTGTATAGCCCCGCCATTGGGCTTCGAGTGTATAATGTATAACCTCAATACATTACACTGAAATTGGGATTGGAGTGTAAAACCTCGCTACAGGAGACTCAAACTGGGCTTGGAGTGTATAGCCCAACAACAGAAGACTCACACTGGACTTGGAATGTATAACCTCAATACAGAACTCTCAAATTGAGCCTGAAGTGTATGTAATCTCGCTACAGGACTCTAACTGGGCTTGGATTGTACAACATCGCTCGTCGGCTAGATTGTGGCTGATAAGCTAAAAGGAAGGTAATTTACAGGTTAATGCTATCTCCAGTGATACTACATTGTTTGAATAAACTTTCTATCAAGGTCATTTTAAACCGGGTATCTGTCCTTCAAAGTGGTATTGTAGTACTTGCATATATATCAAAATTTGAAACTCTAGAAAAATAAAACCGAAATAAGTATTGCCATATTAAAAGAAGTTGTTCTCCGAATATTTCAAGCATTTTGAAGTGATAAAAAAGCTAACCACAACACTATCTAAAGGTCATGCCTTCTTTTGTGAGTGGCTTTGTCAAAACTCGGTGAAATGATGGTCCATTAAATGCATATCAAAAACTCCACAATGTTGATTAACAGTGATAAAGAATTAATCGAGCTTTCCGGTGGAAGCGCTTTGCGGTAAACCTATATCATATAACTTACCAATATAATTCCATTTTTGCGTGTCAATCGAAACAGTTAACAATTATTAGCCAACCTTTCTGACTTGGCCTTGAAATATCAATCGCAATGGCTTACCACACACAGCACCTGTGCATTACTTTTTAATACAGAATTTCACTCAGGTTAAACTCTTTCACGATAACGCTTCTATAACCTAATATTATATTCAGCACACTCATTCGCACGCAAAACTTGCTTATTTTCAATTAATTGGCGCTCAAAAAAAAATCAAATAAAGCTGAGTTTGATCTTTTGAAATATTATGAAATGGAAGGTCTCTTCACACTGACACCATAGTTCATCGTTGGTTGCACAATGTAGCAATTAAGAAGAATGACGAAAAAAGTAAAGGAGTATATAAATAAAGATACATATAAAACAGGGGTACATTAATGATTTTTTGTCACCAAAACAGTTTGACATGACCCTATTAATAACCGCACTTGGTTAACCTCTGTCGCCAAGAACAGTGTGTCATGTCCCTTATTAAAAACACACACGTTGTTAACCTCTGTCGCCAAAATAACAATGTGTCATGTCCCCTATTAAATAACAAACTTGCTTAAACTCTGTCGCTAAAATAGTGTGTCATGTCCCCTATTACAAACCTTACTTTGTTAAACTCTGTTGCCGAGAACAGTGTGTCATGTCCCTTAATAAATAAAAAAGTTGTTAACCTCTGTCGCCAAAAGAACAATGTGTCATGTCCCCTATTAAATAACAAAGTTTTTTAAACTCTGTCGCCAAGAACAGTGTGTCATGTCCCTTATTAAAAACACACACGTTGTTAACCTCTGTCGCAAAAAGAACAATGTGTCATGTCCCTTTTTAAAGCCACACATTGCTTAACTCTGTCTCCAAGAACAGAGTGACATGTCCCTTATTAAAAGCCACAGTTTCTTTAACTATGTTGCCAAGAACAGTTCGTCATGTCCCTTATTAAAAACCTTTCTTTGTTAAACTCTGTCGCCAAGAATAGTGTGTCATGTCCCCTATTAAAAAACACACTTTGTTAACTCATATCGAGGGGAACAGTTTGCAGTGTAACATACTTTGGTATTAAACACACTTTGTTATTAAACTAAATTGCATAGAAGAGTTTGTCTTGTCCTCTTTAGACAGGCTCACTTTGTTATGCTCTGTTGCCGGTTTAAACTTATTTTGTTGAGTTAATATCAGAAATAAATAGCCCGTTCGCATTTTCAAACCAGCTTATTGCAACAATAAGCAAGGACATTGTACACAATAATCAACATGTTAATACTATTAGTACTTTAGCACTATTAATACTTTAGCAGAGAAATGTATAGCATAACGTTGCGAAACTAAACAATTGGGCATATTTGCGACAGCTTTGCCTGTCGAAGCGTTCGGCGTCAATAAACAGGTCCTTCACCTAGTTTAATAACAAATTAGGTTACGTAAAGCTTTGTATATTTCAGTAACACAATAACTATATCAAGTTTTCCGGCACGTGTTAATAGTGCACTAGTACAAAGTTTTCATTTAACCAAAACGGTTTATGTGTGTAATGCCCCGGTCACATGAAGCTCCCGGGCAGTTTACGGGCCAAAACCCTGAGAACCCGTGGGTAATCGCACGGCATGCAATGCGGGCCCGCACGATTTTTCGAAGATTTCTGGACCCGTAGGGGCGCCGTATAGCCCGTGGCTGAAAGTTGAGCATGCACAACTTTCAGACACGGGCTTTCTACGATTTTGGGCCGTAGACAGTCGTGCGGGCCCGTTCTGGGCCTGTACGGGTGCCCGTACGTGTCCTTTACGGGCCCGCAGGTCTGTTGGGTCCTATCGGCCCCGTACGGGCTCTCACGGGCCGCACGGGCCCCGGACGGCACCGTACGGCCCCGCACGACTGATCGTACGGGTGTTCTCAAGCCCGTACGGCATCCGCACGGGCCCGTACGATGCCCGCACGTGCACCTTACGGAACCCGTAGGGTGCACGTACGGGTTCTTGCGATCCCGTGGCCAGAACATCGTAAGAAGACGCAGAGAACCCGTAGAACGCCCGTATGCATGTGACCACAACATCGCAGGAGGGTGATTTCGTACGGACTTCCCACGGGCCACAGGCCCGTACGGATCCCCAAGTCCTAGGGCCCGGGACCACCCGTAGGTCTCATCTGACCGAGGCATGAGGTTATATATTTACTTTCACGCCTGTGTAACGCATAAATTGATCAAGAAAATCCTCCTCCATAGTATCTGCCTTCCTTCGATAGGCAACATTGTCTTTGATTATGCTAAGGTAGCAGTGAACAGTTTTTTTAGTTTTCACAATTATAATTGCATGGGGTAGAGGTGAACGGTTTAATTAATTTAATTAAGTCGTGTAATGCACTCATTAACGCACGAGTCTCCCTTAAATGTAAACAATTGTCATAGAAGCAAAAGAAAGTGTTTTGTCACTGGAGTACTTCAGAAAGCATGTCGAAAACGTCGTAGAAAACGCCGAGCATAGCTTCACTAACCAACACAGCGTGCCGTAGTTGATGCCGCAAACCATGCGTAGCAAGGTGTACAAAGGTGAAGGTGCAACACATACCAGGTCATTAGCATAATAAGGTCTTAGATTTAGTCTTATGCATTGAACATAAACACTTTAGAAGTAGGAAACATCGATGAGTCGGGTGAGAACAAACGTTCGGGTGTGTATTTAAAGAAAAGGATGCGTGTCTCAGTGACAACATTGTATCTTAATATCCATTAGACCCCCGTCATTCATCTGTTAGAATAAAGTGTTTCCAGTTCCTCCCAAGATATTATGCTGTTTGCTGTACATTTGTATAAAACCTTGTTTGTAACTTCGACGATACATTGCAAGAAACCTGAAGCATACAATATTACGGTGTCCTGTAAGGGCCATGTTACCATCGCCTCCTAGGTCGATGCTCGATGGTAAGATGCGATGGTCGATGGTAAGATGCGATTGACCATGACCATCGCATCTTACCATCGACCATCGTATCTTACCATCGACCATCGCATCTTACCATCGACCATAGCATCTTACCATCGCATCTTACCATCGACCTAGACTAGGTCGAAACATGGCCCTAACAGGACACCGTACAATATAACAACTAATAGCATTTTTATATTTTATACTAAGTATAAGTTCCACGCAATACGCAATAACCCTATTACATGGTCTTTCATCAGTACTATCTAGGAGACAACTGTTTTAAACAGATATTTCTTTAACTCTACTTTCCCGTACTCTCGTCCGTCGGATAGGGGAGTACAAAGGGCGGTCCATAGTGGAGAGGTTTCCGGGTTCCTTTCTATCCTTCCCCTCTTTGACATGGTTAGTTTTATGAAAGGCTAATACAAATCAAAACGACTTATCGCATAGCATAACTGCAGCTTATGAACAATTATGAAATATTTAAAATAAGGACATTTTTAAATGACATGACAATTCAGAAGAGCATATTTAAGTGCCATCAAATTTAACAAACAAAATTTACGAGCTTTGCAGAATGGTTATTTACTTTAATAGTCTTCTTTACAAACAGTATTCTGTGTATATACTTTATACCCTCGTAAATTCACTTTGGTCCGGACTTCAGCTAGACGGGCGGTCAGATTTGGCCCGATCTGATCAATCGGTTTGTCACGCCAGCTATATGAGATCCGAGCTTATTATTCAGACAGTACCTGTACACTGTATCTTACTTACCATTTATATTGTTCTACTTTAAACATTATATAGATAGGGTCTTTTATGGCGGTGGCGCACGGGCTAATCATGTATTTCAAAACGCTATATGGCTATACTCGTGCCACTTTTTAAGCGGAACATAAGTGCGGCTCTTTGACTTTTTAGTTAAGGGGTTATGTCCTCTGGGTGGTATGGGGGGTCTGATGCGTTAGCTTTATATGAGTATATCTTCCACGTATACTTGGCATTTTGACTGTTGGATATCCACAGCAAATGTCCCCTTGTTGGACTCCGAGGTGGGTGAGAAGCGTGGAAGATGAATTCTTAATGCCACATCATGGCATCACAAAACGCACAAACTACTAACAAACGGAAAAAAACAGAACATGAATCTGATACTGAGGAACCAGTCATCAATCAAGCCTTTCCTCGTTTTCTCATTATCGAATCGGAAAACGGGGAAAAACCTATTACAGATATGTCACCTTTCGTTATCGAGAAAACTGTCCATTCAATTGCTGGACATGTAAAACAAATTAAAAAATTAAGAAACAAAACTCTCCTGATTGAAACAGAAAAAAAATCTCATTCGGATAATTTATTAACAATTACAAAAATGTTAAACACCAAAGTAAAATGCTATCCTCACACCTCTATGAACATCTCCAAAGGCGTCATCAGGTGCCCGGATCTCTCCGGAGTACCTGAAGACGAAATTATTCACGAGCTTGCGCCACAGTTGGTAACTGCAGCTCGCCGAATAACCATAAAGAGGAATGATAACATTATTAATACAAATACTATCATACTCACATTTGCAACACCCGTCTTACCAAAAACAATAAAGGTGGCATATCTGCAATTGCATGTTGACGCCTACATCCCAAACCCGTTACGTTGCTACAACTGCCAAGCATTTGGGCACCACAACTCCAGGTGAACTAAAGAAGAACGTTGTGGTAAATGTGGCGAGTCTGCATTCAAGCATAACGAATCAGATTGTCCTAACGACCTCAAATGTACCAACTGCGGTCTAGGACATCACGCAAATTCAAAATCATGTGAACAATTTAAAAAAGAAAAGGAAATCATAACAGTTAAATATACACAAAACATGCCCTTTCCAGAAGCAAGAAAATTGATTGAAGAAAAATATAAAATTTCAAGTCCGACCTCTTACGCATCTATTCTCAAAACAACAGCAACACCCACAGAATGCAGGGATGCAAGTACGCAATACGAACCACAGCCAGAAATTCAAAATACAAAGAATACTTCCTCAGTAACAAATCCAAACAAAAGTCAACAAACACAACTTAACAAACCAAAATTAAACTGTTCACCTAATCAAACTTTTACATTTAAATCAAACACAAAACCGGCAGGCTCTGGCAATGCCAAGAGCATGTCAATTTCTCAGAATTGGAAAGCGGGTTCTTCTAAGACTGTGAAGTCTAGTAGTTCCCCAGTCGTGAAGCCTAATACTTCCTCGGTTGGATGGCCTAGTGCTGCTCCAACTAAGGAAGTTGGAAAGCCTAGTGCTTCTCCAACTAGGGAGCACAAGGAGCAGCCAAAGGTGTCTAACGGCCCTATTGAGCTGCATAACAAATTCGATCAGCTCATGGACATTTCAGAGCCAGCAGCTGCACTGCCACTTCCATCCTCTCATGAAAAGTTAGTTGAGGTGCCACTTCAGCTGACTTCTTCCAGGGAGGAGGATTCATCAGTGGAGATGTCGCTGCTTGAGTCTCCTAAGACCTCTCCTAAATCTAAGGCCAAAAATAAAAATAAAATTAAAAATCGCCTTAGCGCTAAATAATGGGTAAAACTAATAAGATCATTCAATGGAATTGTCGAGGTTTGAAACCAAGTTATGATGAAATCAGCTTAATTTTAAATGAACACAACCCTATTGCCTTTTGTCTTCAAGAAACATTCTTGAAGACAAGTGATAAGGTATCCTTTAAACAATACTCACTATACAATCATATTTGTGATACCGGGGACAAGGCGACTGGTGGAGTTTCGATAATCGTTAATCGAAACATTCCTCACAGACCTGTTGCGTTGAAAACAAATTTGCAAGCTATTGCGGTCAGTGTTACTATGCACAGAGTCATAACAATATGTTCCTTATATTTACCACCTAGTTCTTCACTAAACCCTAAAGATCTAAATCACCTAGTTGCATAATTGCCATCACCTTTTATACTCTTGGGCGATTTTAATGATGCACACAACTACATCTGGGGTTGTAAAGATATAAACGATAAAGGCAAGAAAATTGAGGATTTCTTAGCCAAAAACAATTTGTGTCTTTTTAATAATAAATCACATACTTATTTACATCCTGCTACAGGCTCTCATTCTTCCATTGATTTAACAATATGCGATCCAACGCTTTTGATGGATTTTTCGTGGAGTGTTGGAGACGACCTCTGTGGAAGTGACCACTTCCCCATATTTCTTGAAAACATCGGCCCTCCACTTCTCGAAAAAACGCAACGATGGAAACTTCGCAAGGCTGATTGGACTACGTTTCAATCTCTTTGCGAGGAACAATTAAAGCCTTCCGTTTTCGAGGATGTCGAAGACGCAACTGCTCTCTTTACCAAAACTCTTCACGATATAGCTGATCAAACTATTCCAAAAACCTCGGCAAGTCCTAAACGCCCACATAAACCATGGTACGACGATGACTGCAAAAAGGCAGTCAGCGATCGTAAAGCTGCATTAAATAATTTTAACTTGCGGCCAACTCAAACAAATTTAGATAACTTTAGAGTTTTTCGTGCGAAAGCCCGTCGTACTATTAAGGATAGCAAGAGGAAATCCTGAAGATCTTACGTCTTAGGCTGAATTCTCGCTCATCTCTTAAGAAGACATGGGACATGGTCCGGAAAATAAGTGGTAAAGGTAATTCTAGTTCTGTAAATCATCTTAAATCAGATAAAAGAGATATAACATCTGTCAAAGATATATCAAACACTTTGGCAGAAACTTTTTCAAAACATTCTTCTTCTGAAAATTGTCAACCAAATTTTCTGAAAAATAAGAAACTAAAAGAACAGAAAAAGCTGAACTTCAAGTCAAAAAACTTGGAGAAATACAATAAACTATTCACTCTCAAAGAACTTCGAGAGTCCCTTAAAAAGGCTCATGATACATCAGCTGGTCCTGATGATATCCATTATCAATTACTAAAACATTTACCTGAATCCTGTCTCGCTACCCTTCTTGATATATTTAATAAGGTTAGGGTGACGGGAAACTTCCCCGATTCTTGGCGGGAAGCAATCGTTATTCCAGTCCCCAAACCTGGAAAGGATCATACGGACCCAATAAATTATCGCCCTATTGCTTTAACGAGTTGTATATGTAAAACCATGGAACGAATGATTAATGAGAGACTCGTTTGGTACCTGGAATCCAACAAGCTGATAACAAAGTATCAAAGTCGATTCCGGCGCCAACGAGGCACAACAGACAATCTCATTCGATTTGAATCATTTATTAGGGAAGCTTTCATAAAAAAGAACATCTAGTCGCTGTATTTTTTGACTTGGAGAAAGCTTATGATACTGCATGGAAGTACGGTATTATGAATGATCTTCATGACCTTCCAACCTATTTTTATAGAGAAATTCTTAGATGATAGACAATTTCGTGTCCGAATGGGTTCAACCCTCTCTGATATTCATAACCAGGAGATGGGTGTTCCATAGGGCAGCATACTCTCTGTCACACTTTTTAATATAAAGATTAACAGTATTGTAAAATGCATCAATCCAGGTGTTGATTGTTCGCTATATGTTGACGACTTTGTTATATGTTATCGTGCAAAAAACATGAATACTATCGAGAGACAATTACAACAATGTCTAAATAAACTTCAGACCTGGTCTGATGAAAATGGTTTTAAATTTTCTAAATCTAAAACTAATTGTATGCACTTTTGTCAACTTCGTAAACATCATGAAGACCCTCATTTAACACTGGATGGGTCACCAATACCAGTAGTGGATGAGATAAAATTCCTTGGTCTTATTTTTGACCGTAAATTAACGTTTAAACCACACCTTTAATACTTTAAGGCCAAATGCCTTAAAGCTCTTAACTTACTTAAAGTTGTTGCAAACACTAATTGAGGAGCAGATCGAAAAGTCCTCTTGCGACTTTACAGATCTCTTATCAGATCCAAGCTGGACTACGGCTCGATAGTATATGGATCGAATCGCAAGTCGTACTTGCAGATGCTCGACCCTATACATAATCAAGGATTACGACTCGCCTTAGTTGCCTTTCGTACATCACCAGCCGAAAGTCTATATGTTGAAGCTAATGAACCATCACTGTCTCATAGACGGGACAAATTAGCTCTTCAATACGCCATTAAATTAAAGTCTAACCCTTCAAACCCAACTTTCGATAATGTTTTTAATCCTAGTTGTGAACCTCTTTTAGATCGAAAACCGAAGGCCATTCGACCATTTGGTCTTCGTATTAAACCAAAATTAAGAGACACTGGAATCGACCTAAATTTGATTGCCAAGTACAATCACCACAAATTCCACCGTGGACTTTGGAAACACCAACAATTATTTTTGATCTTTGTAATAATAACAAATCCAGCACAGACCCTACTGTCTTTCAAAGCAAATTTAATGAAATTAAATCGAAATATAGTAACTTTCAACATATCTACACGGATGGCTCTAAAGATGGAGATAAGGTAGCTGCAGCAGCTGTTGTTCACAAACACAGCATAAAGAGCCGCCTGCCTGACAAGGCCTCTATCTTTTCAGCTGAACTTAAGGCAATTGAACTTGCCTTAAATTATATTCAGGAATCTGATGATGACCATTTTGTAATATTTTCTGATTCCCTTTCATCTCTTCAAGCACTGGGTAATATGAAACATGATAACCCAGTTGTGCTTCAACTTTTAGAAAAGTACAATTATCTTATAATTGATAATGATATTAATTTCTGCTGGCTTCCAAGCCATGTAGGAATACGTGGTAATGATAGAGCTGATAGTGCTGCTAAGGTAGCATTATATTTACATATAACTAATACCAAATTACCTTATACTGATTTTAAAAGTTGTATTAACACATATATTCGTAACTCTTGGCAAGCCGCTTGGGATTTGTCAGTTAACAATAAACTCCATCCAATTAAACCGTTACTCGGAGAATGGCGTTCTTCTAGTAGACCCATTCGTCGAGAGGAAGTTGTCCTAGCCGGTGCAGGATAGGGCATACACGTTATACTCATTAATATTTATTAAAAGGTGGGCAATTACCAGAATATATACTCTGCTTTGCACCGTTAACGGTCAAACACATCTTATTGGAATGTGTAGACTTTGATCCTATGCGTCAAAGGTACTACAATGTTAATACTATGAAAGAGTTATTCGATACTGTAGATTTTAGTCTTGTTTTAGATTTCCTGAAAGAGATCAGACTATATAAATCTTGTAATGTGTTCTTATATATATTTACTTGTTTATATACCCGTTGACGGGCATTTGTTGATTTACATACATAGTTTACTTTACACCTTGTCATCCCTTATTTTTTAATAGTTTTATCTTTATATATTTACATTAATTTTTAATTAATACTTCATTTTTCATAATTTTTTGCGCACAATATGATCTATTTATGTGTCGACGTGCCGTAAAACACCATTCATTCATTCATTCGTAAATGTCACTGCGGGTTTCTTTTCTGAAGCTATATTTTCCATTTTTAATAACATTTATAAAGGAAATACGTTATTAAGTACGATTTTTACCTGAAGTTGTTTATACGGTAATTGTATTTGCATAGTTTTTTTCCGAAGCAAGTGTAGCATTTAATAATAATATGGAAAATATATCATGTTTTTGTAAGATCACGTTCAGAGTTTTATTTAGCGTGGTAATTTCGCGTTATGCGCATCTATATATTATTATATCAAATGCTGCATTTTTATTTGTCGCCCTTTATCCAATGAAACCCTAGATGGTGTCATTGTGCCACAGCTTTTCATTCTTCGTTCTATATAGGAACAACGTCAAGGTCATACTTGGAAAAACGTATTAACCTTTTGGTTAAATCTAAAAGTTTGGTTTCTGACAGAGACTGTCTATGGCTTACAGAAGAAAATGATTTGGTATTATGGCTAAACTTGCGTAACATTATTTCTTGTTCACTGCCTGCTTACGATTGATTTTCCGTTGATGAATACCGTTTTATTGATTTTCAATATATCTTGTGTTTGCACCCAGATTTTAACTGTGTTGTATAAGGATATATAGTATACATAGAAGCAGACTAACTATGAACATAAAGGTAACTATAATATACACAAGCAAATGTTGATGCAAAGCATCAATTCGTCGGTGCTCGAGGACGGAGATTATCGAAGCTTGTAGCATACCAACGTTCCTGCATAAATATAGGCTCTGTTCTAAAAATAGCTCTCTATATTAAGCTGCTAATCGGCTGGTTCTGAACTTCTGGGGCATCAATGTGTGTTCTTAAAATAGAAGTTATCGCTGTAGATTGGTTCCCGAGTAATCAATTACCAAGAGATGAATAAAGCGCCGCGTTTTACACACGAATTAAGGAGATTCGTAGTTTTGGTTTACAAATAAAGCTGTTTTCCCGAAAGCGCACATAATTTGTTACAATCGTCTTATAGTGTTAAATCAGCATTTATATTCCCAGCACTATGTTATTATCATATTAGTTCATTTGCTCAATTTAGTAAAGAAGGAAAATAACAATTGTGTGTTCTCCATTAATTACTTCATCTTCCGGTGGCACTTATTAAACGTAAGCACAAATATTTTCGAATAATGATGTATGTCCGGCAACAAAAAATGCTGATTTTTCTCCGCAGACGATTTTGAAACACATATCAGTCAAGCGAACACTCGGTCATTCTTCGGAATCCCGCCTCGTGTGTTTATTGAGCTTCGGTATGTTCAAAATCTTGACAACGGCACAGAAAATAGTGCACTGTTTCTATGTAAACAAATATGACCGGTAGCCACACGTGTTGATGTATAATATGCGTTGCATGTTTGTTTTTTACAATGCAGGTGAAGGTTTTATCACTGTTTTCATGTAAATAAACTATTGATGGAGCATGCGGCTAAATGACATTGCAAAATTTGGATGATAACTTTGATTTTGAATGCAAATTTGTTTTGGTGGGAATCTAAGGCGCGAAGACGTAACCAATATGGAAACCTTCGATTTAAATTCGAGTACTGCTGCGAAACAGTGTACGAGATGTTGCGAATGGCAAACAAGCGCTCTCTAATATAAAAATAAATCAATACAAACAGGGACTTATGTATCATGTAAAAACCAGCCAACGTGTTGAATGACGTCACTTTCTATTTTACATGTCAGTTATAATCAAATATCTCAAACAAACACTAATACATGTCCGCAATACATCATTCGGATGGATTAAAGTTAATAATACAGCGGTCCGTTGTTGGTACTAAATCTGGCACCGACGCACGTGACAACAAAAGTGATGACGCGTCCGGTACGAAAAGCGATGACGTCATCAACAACAATGGCGGCGCCCATGAAAATTCGGTTAAAGATCCCGATTCGCCCGAAATCGAACGATTTCCACAGGTGTAACAACAAGCAATCAAAAGTGTGCATTTTGTATCACAAGTAAGGGCAGGGATTTTTTTTCTAGACTCTATTTAACTATTTTCCTCGGAGGCACAATCTCAATGGTGCAATCACGCCTAGAAGCTTCTCATGTTGTTACTTCTTTTAAACCTGTTTTATATAATGTCACGCTTGTTATATACGATACGATTCAATCATTTTCTTGTGCGTGTGTGTGCGTGCTTGCGTGCGTGTGTGCGTGGCCATCTTTAAACGCATTGTTGTTTGCCTTAACCCTCTTATCACAATTAAGTGACTAATAGGTAGGTCTCTAATCATGCAATCAAAACATTTGGGTATGGCCATTTTTGATCAAAACCATGTAAATTCATGCAACAATTGAGCCAAAACGTTAAGATTGAATACGTTAAGATTGAATAAAGCTATGTTATTTATTTATTTTTGCTTTGCCTTCAAGTTTTTAATCTACGATTTGCCGTTTAAGAGTGCATTTACTTTAAGAAAATGTAAGGTGTAGAAACAAGTTAACCTGCACATTCTAATATACTATTTAATAAGTTGAACATCATATATAACTTAATTGCTTTGAAGGATTATATTCATGAAAATATTATCTTTTGAGTTCAAAGTTTTGTTGTTTAAACTAAAGTATTTCAAAGTATATATATTATGATTTTAATAAATAAAAAACAAATGGTTGTAAATGTTAAATTTGTAATTTCTTCAATTTCAAGTAAATCATTTTAAACCGCTATTTAGAAAATAAATACGTTTTTTAGCTCTACTGGCCAGTAGGGCTTATGTCATGGTATTTTGCCCGTCGTCTGTCCGTCGTCCGTCCGTCGTTCGTTTACTTCTTGATGTCAACACTCTAGCACCTTCCTTTTTAATCCGATCTTTATCAAACTTTATCAGATTATTAATATTATTTCATATTCGTGGTTGGTGTATTTCTTAGTTAAGGATGTGTATATGTACAATGAGTTTTCGTATTTTGGTTCTGTCTGCTGGGGCCCCCTAGGGGGTTATTGGGTATAAAACACAAACAATTTACTGTCTTGTCCAAATGTGAATGCATTCATAAAACGGGTTTTATTACTCTTGTGTAAAGGGGCCACTATTGTGCTTGCTTACTTACTTACTTACTTACTCACTTACTTACCTACCTACCTACCTACCTACCTACCTACCTACCTACCTACCTACCTACATACCTACTTACGTACTTACGTAGTTACGTACTTACGTACTTATTTACTTACTTACTAACCTACTTACTTAATTACTTAATTACTTAATTTAACTTAAATTACTTACTTACTTTACTTACTTATTTACGTACTTACTTACTTATTTACTTACTTGCTTGCTCGCTATCCAGCTGGCTTGCGGAACGTCGGTGGTTCTACCCAGGTGTCCGCCCGTGCACGAAAATTGCCCGGAGGGGCACCTGGGGTCTTCCTCCACCAATAGAAGCTGGAAAGTCGCCATATGACCTTAGCTGTTGGTGCGACTATAAAATCCAATTCAATGCTCGCTTGCTTTCCTGCCAACCTACCTACCTACCTACCTACCTACCTACCTACATACATACCTGCTTACTTATTTACTTACTACTTACTTACTAACTCTTACTTACTTACTTACTTACTTACTTTAATTACGTACTTACTTACTACTTACTTACTTACTTACTTACTTACTTACCAACCTACTTACTTACATACTTACTTAATTACTTAATTACTTAATTTAACTTAAATTACTTACTTACTTTATTTACTTACTTACTTACTTACTTACCTACCTACCTACCTACCTACCTACCTACCTATCTACCTACTTACTTACTTACTTACTTACTTACTTACTTACTAGTTACTTACTTACTTACTGACTGACTGACTGACTGACTGACTGACTGACTGACTGACTGACTGACTGACTTACTTACTTACATACTTACTTACTTACTTACTTACTTACTTACTTACTTACTTACTTACTTACTTACCTACCTACTTATGTACTTTCTTACTTACTTACTTACTTACTTACTTACTACTTATTTACTTATTTACTTATTTACTTACTTACTTACTCTTATATACTTACTTACTTACTTACTTACTTACTTACTTACTTACTTACTTAATTATTTACTTACTTACTTACTTACACACTTACTTACTTATTTACTTACCTTACTTACTTACTTACTTACTTACTTACTTACTGACTTACCTATTTACTTACTTACTTACCTTACTTACTTACTTACTTACTTACTTACTGACTGACTGACCGACTTACTTACTTACTTACTTACTTACTTACTCACTCACTCACTTACTACTTACTTACTTACTTACTACTTACTTACTTACTTACTTACTTACTTACCTTACCTTACTTACTTACTTACTTACTTATTGCCTTACTTACTTACTTACTTACTTACTTACTCACTTACTTATTTACTTACCTTACTTACTTACTCTTACTTATTTACTTACTTACTTACTTACTTACTTACTTACTTACTTACTTACTTACCTTACTTACTTACTTATTTACTTACTTACTGACTTACTTACTCACTCACTTATTTACTTACTTACTTACTTACTTACTTACTTACTTACTAGTACTAGTTACTTACTTACTGACTGACTGACTGACTGACTGACTGACTGACTGACTGACTGACTGACTTATTTACTTACCTTAATTACTTACTTACTTACTTACTTACTTACTCTTACTTACTTACTTACTACTTACTTACTTACTTACCTTACTTACTTACTTACTTACTTACTTACTTACTTACTTACTTACTTACTTACTTACTTACTGACTTACTTACTTACTTACTTACTTACTTACTTACACACTCACTTACTTATTTACTTACCTTACTTACTTACTTACTTACTTACACACTTACTTACTTACTTAATTAATTATTTACTTACCTTACTTACTTACTTGCTTTTTTTGCTTGCTTGCTTAGCTATTTGCTTAGTATGCACTAACCATACAGACGCAACTTTTGATCGTTCTTCAGACCGCGAACAGGAACACTGGCGATATATTTAAGCGTGGAATAATTGAATTTCTATAGGTAACTGTAAATCACTGTTAGCCATACATATATGTGATATTCAATTTTTCTTCAGATTATGAGGCCCATCTAATAAAGCATTTGTGTCCAGTACACATAATAACACATTAAAGAATGTTGTATATTTATTGTGTTGTGGTCTGAGTTTTGGTCTAAAAACAATTAACAAATACCAGATAAGTTTTGTATTCAAAAGCTAAATAATGAACATATATTTCTTCATTAAAGTAAATTATAAAGTGTTGTTAAGCTATTCTTACCCTCAATATAGCAATGCTATACAAATAAAAAAAACTAAGAGCTTTTTTTAAAAACTATATACCTGAGTTGATCAGCCATGAAGCGTGCTGGCTGTAAATATTCAAGCTTCCAATGCTTTTTCAATGACCAAGTAGCGTTGGGAAATGTGTCCTTAAATCATTTTAATACAGATTATATTACAGGATCTTTTAACATTGGTGAACTGGTATTATATGTATTCATGTTATACGGCTACAGTTAGATTTCAGACCACAAATTGCAAAATTATTACTCCGCTAAGTGAAAAACTGTTCTGGGAAAAACGTTATTCATAAAGC
Organism: Cyrtodaria siliqua; assembly: GCA_037043455.1. Classification (NCBI taxonomy): domain Eukaryota; kingdom Metazoa; phylum Mollusca; class Bivalvia; order Adapedonta; family Hiatellidae; genus Cyrtodaria; species Cyrtodaria siliqua. Next base: position 54,491 of record JAWPHD010008890.1, on the reverse strand, counting down.
TTCTACATGTATATCCTGGTTGTGTCGTATTCTATAAAAACACATTTTCCAGCAGATTTTCTAAAAACATCAAAAACTACAAATCCATGGCGCAAGTAAATACTTAAATAACACAAAACGCACATTCCGAACAATGAATCGCAATTCTGAGAATTATCGTTAAATAAAATTAAAAAATTCGAGATATAGAGGATCTTACATGAATGACTGTGTATTATGGAGTTGGATACAATGATAGGATACGAGGTTCTGACGAGTATCCTATCTTTTTATCCAAAGAGTTTATTAAAATTAATAACACACAGTCACGAATGTAAGATTCTATTTATTTCATAACACAAGTACGACGTGATAGTTTTACTTAAATTGTGCCAATTTACCATGTATACGGCGGCAATTTGTAAGAAATCATGACGTCGTTTTATTGTTTGCACAAGACGTCAGTTACCGCAGGCGGTTGTAACGCATTTTAAACACAATTTAACTTACTAACATGCATTTTATAAAGTAGATTTCTTAGTTAAGATGTATGATATGTACTCGGTAAAAAAAGTTTTGGACCAGGGTATATAAAGTCATATAAAATAAAACTAGTGGATAGAATTTAAGTATCTTTTTTTAGTAACCAAGGTCTACCCTACCCGGTTAATTTGGTAGCAGAAACATTAAATTCCAAACAAGATTTGATTTAAAAAAATATCGCGAACACACAAAGGGTCTGTAAAAAATGTTGCAAAGTCCATAAAAAGTAACAGTTACGGACACATTCGAGTAACCAATAAAAAGATTAATATTTTTTCGCAAACTTTCATTATAAACGATAATTATTGTTGATTGTTGATCTATTGTGAATTATCAACTGAGATAATAAGGGTTATGGTCGAATGTCATGGTTCAGAGATCATTGCACGGGTTCGAACACTGCCATGGTCCAAAACTTTTTTTTACAGAGTATAGCATGCAAACAATTGAGACTAAATGTTTTACTGTACACAAACAGTGATTCGGTCTTCGTTGGCATATATACGGCAAATAAGTCTTTATGGCTTTGTTACGCTCCCAGAAACCATGTTATGCGATATTATTACATTAACATATAAAGAAGAATCCATATTACTTGACAGACATTTGCTACAAAGCTGCATGAAGCACATCCTGTCTCGATACAAAACTGAGACATCCTATCCTATTTTAGTAACGAAATGACTCTATCAGACATGCAAAGCCCATCCTTAAGTGGTTTGTATGAGAGCCTTCTATTTATCTTGTAGGAGAGAATGGCACCTGTTTACCTGTTAAGGCCAAGACAATTTAATTATTTACAACTTCTCTACCCCTATGCTGTCGGACATCTCTCTACGGGTTGTCGGTACTTCTGTTTTGTATTTTTGGAAGTGGGACCTTTGAAACTCCACAGTCTTCGACCGACAAGAGAAGCACGTACTTTCATGGTTCGATTTTAGATTGGTACCAAATGAAAAAACATACTCACACCATCACTTAGGTTTTTTTAACGTGCAAGACCTATCAGAGACCTATCACATTTGGCTGACTATCTAATTCCCTCACGGCCAGCGCCCGATTTTATTAATTCCGGTCATAAAGAATTCCGGTCATAAAGGGTTCTTTGGTGATTGTGTTTCACACGTTTAGTTGAACAAATATGCGACCTGGTCAAACGACTTGCAATGTTGAAAGTATCGATACTAAATGTCATTTAGGAATGGAATGGAGTGGTGTTTTACGGCACGTCGACAAACAAAACGGTCGTATTTATCGCAAAACTGATGAATAATGAAATAAATGAAAAATTTAGTTATTAAAAAATAATGTAAAATATATAGGTAAAACTATTTACAAATATGGAACGATGGTAAAACTATTTACAAATACGAGATGGAATGGAAAAAATATTTAATTATATATATGCAGATAAACCGGAGCCCGTCAACGGGAGTGTAAAAAGGTAAGTACAAACATGAATACCACAACTACAGTCTGTTATTATTTTGTTCAAATACACTCTTGGACGTTATTGCCCCGGTGTCGAAAACCCGGTGGCATATAACAATCCGACCGTTTCGTTTTGAGACACATCCTCAACACTAGTGGGTGTACTTCGCATTTGTTCGACGTTTATGCGGTTTTAAGCGCCGGCGGTGAATGATTAACGCGCTTAAAGTAAATGTACCGCCGTTTTAAATACCGAAAACAATCCTAATCAATTCTAATATTAAGAAGTAATTGAACGACAATGGTGTGCCGAAACTGGATATTGGCGCACCTAGTAATAGCACTTTCATGGAAATGCAGTGATATTGGCCTAGGGTAAGAGGGTACATGATTTTTTCCTTCATTAATTTGTTACTATTTATAGTAAGGTATGGAATAATTACATTTATTGCCCGTCGCTATAGTACCAACAATTGCGCGCCTTGAGAGAATGATCCGACCGTCTGTCTGTCACGTTTCGTACTGATAAAAAAGTGAAAGAGAGACAACTACCGTCAGTGTATTTTCAGACATTGGAACAACCATTTTCTATGGAGTCACATACGCAGTAGCTCCCCAACCTTGAAATATATAGTTTATTCAAAATTAGACGCCGCTTTTTCAACAGAAAGTGAACTTAAATATGTATCACTTCACTACATGTTGCGGAGGGGGCGTCCGTGGCCGATTGGTTAACGTCTCTGACTTGAAATCACTTGCCCCTCACCGCTGTAGGTTCGATCCCTCAGGGGTCTAGGAATCTTTATGTGAGGAAGCTATCCAGCTGGCTTGCGGAACGTCGGTGGTTCTACCCAGGTGCCCGCCCGTGCACGAAAATTGCCCGGAGGGGCACCTGGGGTCTTCCTCCACCAATGGAAGCTGGAAAGTCGCCATATGACCTTAGCTGTTGGTGCGACTATAAAATCCAATTCAACAATTCAACATGTTGCGTTAAACTCCCAGTTTACACTCTGGTCTCAGTTGTCTCATCTTTAACACCAATCCTATTTCGATTGGCCTAAGATGTATTTTTGGTAATAAAATCAGATATTGCCCTCACACAAGTAATGTTTCGTCTTTCAAAATCGTTTTCAACAAAGACCGTTTATTCGAATGAATAGCTGCGGTAGTCATCAGAACCCACCCTCTCCGCTTAATCGTCGGACAATTGCAAGGAGCTATCTTAATGAATCAAATAATCGGGTAATGCTTGAACTTTGATGACAGGTGGCGCTGGCCTTTGTGAGCACTTGTGATATCATATTATTTACCCCTAGTAAGGGGTTTCATCGACTTTGGAAAGACACAAAGACCGTTTGTTTGGATCTTGGCGTAACGTCTCGTTTATAACATGGATATTAAGATAGTTTGCCTAAGTCAAATTTCTGTTTGTTGTATTTTGTAACATGTATTCATTTTCATTTCTATAGCATTTTTATTAGCTACATGAAAAGAGAAAATGTCATTTTAATGGGCGAAATGTTGTGGTTGTGATAGTGTCAAAATAACAAAGTTGTCACTAAAACAACAAAATCCGCAAAACGTTTATTTTTCTAGGAATTTATAAATTAACTAAATTCCTAGAAAAATAAAAGCTGTCTGCGTAAATATCAACACGAGTACACTTGATGTCAATTGCTTCCTCATCACCCCCGCAAATAATGCTCAAAACCGCAGGCATTATACTTCAATGTTTAATCCGACCAGGGAATATCAAATTAAGTTAATGGCAAATAAGTGCTTACCAATCTCTCTTACTTTGACAGGATTACTTAGACAGGATTGCTTTATTATACGTCTTTGTGACAAAACCGCAGCAACATTGGACGCCATTGTCGTGTGTTGTTTTATTAATCGAAAATAAATAAATACAACATTTAATCAAGAGAGAAGTCAAACGCAAAATACCATTCAATTGTCTCTAATAATACCGGAATGCAAGATAACGTTGCGCAAATAGAATTGGTAAAATGTAATTATTTACTCACCGGCGCCACAGGGTGTGTCCGTGTTCAAAACGCTGTCTTTCGCCATGTTTGTCGGATATGAAAGTACCAGATGAATCTAATTACCTAAACGCCTAACTAATCAAACGTAAATTATTTTTGGTAGGCCATCTTTGTAATAATGCAATAGTGCTCACCTTGGCGAAACCACATGACGTTTTAAAAAGTTCGATTCAGGTATATTTTTGCTTCACAACATTCTTAATCTTTAACGAATTTGATTTAACTAAGCGCACATACACCTACAAAGTGAGCTATCTATTCCGCCGTAAAAGGTAATTTGATTCAATCAGTACCTTCTCAGATTTGTAATTTCAAATTTTGGAAATTAAAAAAAGCGTATGACAGTGTACACTCTCATCAAGTTTTAACAGCTTACGGCGGAGGAAAGAGCTCATTGATTGATGACATGTGTTTCGGAAGTTTGGGTTTCTTTTGATAATCAAATCAGTAAACAAAACTTTTGAAAACGCTTGCGAACAATATAGAGCCTATCATCACTCAGGACCATCGGGTCGATATCTATATTTCCATAACAACTTTAATACTTTGCAGATTTCTTTTACACAGTCCCTTTATCATATTTCTCCTGTCATTGTTGCTTGGTAAAGGTTTCGTTGATATCTGCATGCAATTTAAAACGAATTTCTTTCACAGCATGCAACAAATATAAACTGTGTCAAGGGGTTAACCCCCCCAGTCGGTGGTGGGGTGATAAGAATTAACCGACTGCTCGTTACTTAGCAGAGGGGTAGGACCCCCACGAAATGTAACCCACCTGTTGACCGTGGGTGGCGACCCGTGTCGTTGGAGAAGGGAGTCCTGGTGATTGAGTGGCGTGGAGATCTGGTAGTTATCTCCACGTTGCAACACACCACTTTGGTCCGGACTTCAACTAGACGGGCGGTCAGATTTGGCCCGATCTGATCAATCGGTTTGTCACGCCAGCTATAAGAGATCCGACCTTATTATTCAGACAGTACCAGTACACTGTATCCTACTTAACTTTTATATTGTTCTACTTTAAACATTATATAGATAGGGTCTTTTATGGCGGTGGCGCACGGGCTAATCATGTATTTCAAAACGCTATATGGCTATACTCGTGCCACTTTTTAAGCGGAACATAAGTGCGGCTCTTTGACTTTTTAGTTAAGGGGTTATGTCCGCTGGGTGGTATGGGGGGTCTGATGCGTTAGCTTTATATGAGTATACCTTCTACGTATTCTTGGCATTTTGCTGTTGGATATCCACAGCAAATGTCCCCTTGTTGGACTCCAAGGTGGGTGAGAAGCGTGGAAGATGAATTCTTAACGCCCATCATGGCATCACAAAACGCACAAACTACTAATAAACGTAAAAAAACAGAACATGAATCTGATACTGAGGAACCAGTGATCAACCAGTCCTTTCCTCGTTTTCTGATCATCGAATCGGAAGATGGGGAAAGGCCCGTTACAGATATGTCACCTTTTGTCATCCAGAAAACAATTCAATCCATCGCTGGACATGTCAAACAAATAAAAAAATTAAAAAACAAAACTCTACTTATTGAAACTGAAAAGAAATCTCACTCTGACAATTTATTAGCACTTAAACAAATTTTAAACACCAAAGTCAAATGTTTCGCTCACACCTCTATGAATATCTCCAAAGGCGTCATCAGGTGCCCGGATCTCTCCGGAGTACCTGAAGACGAAATTATTCGCGAGCTTGCGCCACAGTTGGTAACTGCAGCTCGCCGAATAACCATCAAGAGGAATGACACAATTATTAGTACAAATACCATCATACTCACATTTGCAACACCCGTCTTACCAAAAACAATAAAGGTGGCATATCTGCAATTGCATGTTGACGCCTACATTCCAAACCCGTTACGTTGCTACAACTGCCAAGCCTTTGGGCACCACAACTCCATGTGTACTAAAGAAGAACGTTGTGGTAAATGTGGCGACTCTGCATTCAAACATAACGAATCAGATTGTCCTAACGACCTCAAATGTACCAACTGCGGTCTGGGACATCACGCAAATTCAAAATTATGTGAAAAATTTAAAAAAGAAAAGGAAATCATAACAGTTAAATATACACAAAACATTCCCTTTCCAGAAGCAAGAAAATTAATTGAAGAAAAATATAAAATTTCAAGTCCGACCTCTTACGCATCTATTCTCAAAACAACAGCAACACACACAGAATGCAGGGATGCAAGTACGCAATACGAACCACAGCCAGGAATTCAAAATACAAAGAATACTTCCTCAGTATCAAATCCAAACAAAAGTCAACAAACACAACTTAACAAACCAAAATTAAACTTTTCACCTAATCAAACATTTACATTTAAATCAAACACAAAACCGGCAGGCTCTGGCAATGTCAAGAGCATGTCAATTTCTCAGAATTGGAAAGAGGGTTCTTCTAAGACTGTGAAGTCTAGAAGTTCCCCAGTCGTGAAGCCTAATACATCCTCGGTTGGAAGGCCTAGTGCTGCTCCGGCTAAGGAAGTTGGAAAGCCTAGTGCTGCTCCAACTAAGGAAGTTGGAAAGCCTAGTGCTTCTCCAACTGGGGAGCACAAGGAGCAGCCAAAGGTGTCTAATGGCCCTATTGAGCTGCATAACAAATTCGAACAGCTTATGGACATTTCAGAGCCGGCAGCTGCACTGCCACTTCCATCCTCTCATGAAAGGTTAGTTGAGGTGCCACTTCAGCTGACTTCTTCCGGGTAGGAGGATCCATCAGTGGAGATGTCGCTGCTTGAGTCTCCTAAGACCTCTCCTAAGACCTCTCCTAAGTCTAAGGCCAAAAATAAAAACAAAATTAAAAATCGCCTTAGCGCTAAATAATGGGTAAAACTAATAAGATCATTCAATGGAATTGTCGAGGTTTGAAACCAAATTATGATGAAATCAGCTTAATTTTAAATGAACACAACCCTATTGCCTTTTGTCTTCAAGAAACATTCTTAAAGACAAATGATAAGGTATCTTTTGAACAATACTCACAATACAATCAGATTTGTGATACCGGGGACAAGGCCACTGGTGGAGTTTCGATAATCGTTAATCGAAACATTCCTCACAGACCTGTTGCGTTGAAAACAAATTTGCAAGCTATTGCGGTCAGTGTTACTATGCACAGAGTCATAACAATATGTTCCTTATATTTACCACCTAGTTCTTCACTAGACCCTAAAGATCTAAATCACCTAGTTGCACAATTGCCATCACCTTTTATACTCTTGGGCGATTTTAATGCACACAACTACATCTGGGGTTGTAAAGATATAAACGATTAAGGCAAGAAAATTGAGGATTTCTTAGCCAAAAACAATTTGTGTCTTTTTAATAATAAGTCACATACTTACTTACATCCTGCTACAGGCTCTCATTCTTCCATTGATTTAACAATATGCGATCCAACGCTTTTGATGGATTTTTCGTGGAGTGTTGGAGACGACCTCTGTGGAAGTGACCACTTCCCCATATTTCTTGAAAATATCGGCCCTCCACTTCTCGAAAAAACGCAACGATGGAAACTTCGCAAGGCTGATTGGACTACGTTTCAATCTCTTTGCGAGGAACAATTAAAGCCTTCCGTTTTCGAGGATGTCGAAGACGCAACTGCTCTTTTTACCAAAACTCTTCACGATATAGCTGATCAAACCATTCCAAAAATCTCGGCAAATCCTAAACGCCCACATAAACCATGGTACGACGATGACTGCAAAAAGGCAGTCAGCGATCGTAAAGCTGCATTAAATAATTTTAACTTGCGGCCAACTCAAACAAATTTAGATAACTTTAGAGTTTTTCGTGCGAAAGCCCGTCGTACTATTAAGGATAGCAAGAGGAAATCCTGGAGAACTTACTTCTCTAGGCTGAATTCTCGCTCATCTCTTAAGAAGACATGGGACATGGTCCGGAAAATAAGTGGTGAAGGTAATTCTAGTACTGTAAATCATCTTAAAACAGATAATGGAGATATAACATCTGTCAAAGATATAACAAACACTTTGGCAGAAACTTTTTCAAAAAATTCTTCTTCTGAAAATTGTCAACCAAATTTTCTGAAAAATAAGAAACTAAAAGAACAGAAGAAGCTGAACTTCAAGTCGAAAAACTTGGAAAAATACAATAAACTATTCACTCTCAAAGAACTTCGAGAGTCCCTTAAAAAGGCTCATGATACATCAGCTGGTCCTGATGATATCCATTATCAATTACTAAAACATTTACCTGAATCCTGTCTCGCTACCCTTCTTGATATATTTAATAAGGTTTGGGTGACGGGAATCTTCCCCGATTCTTGGCGGGAAGCAATCGTTATTCCAGTCCCCAAACCTGGAAAGGATCATACGGACCCAATAAATTATCGCCCAATCGCTTTAACGAGTTGTATATGTAAAACCATGGAACGAATGATTAATGAGAGACTCGTTTGGTACCTGGAGTCCAACAAACTGATAACAAAGTATCAAAGTGGATTCCGGCGCCAACGAGGCACAACAGACAATCTCATACGATTTGAATCGTTTATTAGGGAAGCTTTCATAAAAAAAGAACATTTAGTCGCTGTATTTTTTGACTTGGAGAAAGCTTATGATACTGCATGGAAGTACGGTATTATAAATGATCTACATGACATTGGTCTTAGAGGCCGATTACCCATTTTTATAGAGAAATTCTTAGATGATAGACAGTTTCGTGTCCGAATGGGTTCAACCCTCTCTGATATTCATGAACAGGAGATGGGTGTTCCACAGGGTAGCATACTCTCTGTCACACTTTTTAATATAAAGATTAACAGTATAGTAAAATGCATCAATCCAGGTGTGGATTGTTCGCTATATGTTGACGACTTTGTTATATGTTATCGTGCAAAAAACATGAATACTATCGAGAGACAATTACAACAATGTCTCAATAAACTTCAGACCTGGTCTGATGAAAATGGTTTTAAATTTTCTAAATCTAAAACTAATTGTATGCACTTTTGTCAACTTCGTAAACATCATGAAGACCCTCATCTAACACTGGATGGGTCACCAATACCAGTAGTGGATGAGACAAAATTCCTTGGTCTTATTTTCGACCGTAAATTAACGTTTATACCACACCTTAAATACTTGAAGGCCAAATGCCTTAAAGCTCTTAACTTACTTAAAGTTGTTGCAAACACTAATTGGGGAGCAGATCGAAAAGTCCTCTTGCGACTCTACAGATCTCTTATCAGATCCAAGCTGGACTACGGCTCAATAGTATATGGATCGACTCGCAAGTCGTACTTGCAGATGCTCGACCCTATACATAATCAAGGATTACGACTCGCCTTAGGTGCCTTTCGTACATCACCAGCCGAAAGTCTATATGTTGAAGCCAATGAACCATCACTGTCTCATAGACGAGACAAATTAGCTCTTCAATACGCCATTAAATTAAAGTCTAACCCTTCAAACCCAACTTTCGATAATGTTTTTAATCCTAGTTGTGAACCTCTTTTTGATCGAAAACCGAAGGCCATTCGACCATTTGGTCTTCGTATTAAACCAAAATTAAGAGACACTGAAATCGACCTAAATTTGATTGCCAAGTACAAAGTACCACAAATTCCACCGTGGACTTTGGAAACACCAACAATTATTTTTGATCTTTGTAATAATAACAAATCCAGTACAGACCCTACTGTCTTTCAAAGCAAATTTAATGAAATTATATCGAAATACAGTGACTTTCAACATATCTACACAGATGGCTCTAAAGATGGAGATAAGGTAGCTGCAGCAGCTGTTCACAAACACAGCATAAAGATCCGCCTGCCTGACAAGGCCTCGATCTTTTCAGCTGAACTTAAGGCAATTGAACTTGCCTTAAATTATATTCAGGAATCTGATGATGACCATGTTGTTATCTTTTCTGATTCCCTTTCATCTCTTCAAGCACTGTGTAATATGAAACATGATAACCCAGTTGTGCTTCAACTTTTAGAAAAGTACAATTCTCTTATAATTGATAATGTTATTATTTTCTGCTGGCTTCCAAGCCATGTAGGAATACGTGGTAATGATAGAGCTGATAGTGCTGCTAAGGCAGCATTAGATTTACATATATCTAATACCAAATTACCTTATACTGATTTTAAAAGTTGTATTAACACATATATTCGTAACTCTTGGCAAACCGCTTGGGATTTGTCAGTTAACAATAAACTCCGTTCAATTAAACCGTTACTCGGAGAATGGCGTTCTTCTAGTAGACCCGTTCGTCGAGAGGAAGTTGTCCTAGCCCGGTGCAGGATAGGGCATACACGTTATACTAATTCATATTATTTACAAGGTGGGCAATTACCAGAACGTATACCCTGCTTTGCACCGTTAACGGTCAAACACATCTTATTGGAATGTGTAGACTTTGATCCTATGCGTCAAAGGTACTACAATGTTAATACTATGAAAGAGTTATTTGATACAGTAGATTTTAGTCTTATTTTAGATTTCCTGAAAGTGATCAGACTATATAAATCATTGTAATGTGTTCTTATATATATATACTTGTTTATATACCCGTTGACGGGCATTCGTTGATTTACATACATAGTTTATATTACACCTTATCATGCCTTATTTTTTAATAGTTTTATCTTTATATATTTACATTAATTTTTAATTAATACTTCATTTCTTCATTTTTCATCAATTTTTGCGCACAATATGACCACTGTATGTGTCGACGTGCCGTAAAACACCATTCATTCATTCATTCAAGGGGTTAACCTTCAGTGAACTATCAAAGGTTGAAAGCATCACAATACCACCTGATTTACTGGTATTTTTCATGTATCTATGATAGTTAGGTTGTTTCATCCAACGAGATTTATGAAATTAGTGGTAGGTAAGGTGTCCTGTTAGGGCCATCGTACCATCCACCTTACCATCGACCTAGGTCAGATGCGATGGTCGATGGTAAGATGCGATGGTAAGATTCGATGGTCGGTGATAAGATGCGATGGTCGATGGTCCATCGCATCTTACCAACTTACATGGGAAAAGCCCCATCCAAAACTCATTTTTGCTGTAAAATAGTTTTTCCTAACCGTTTTTTAAAGATAATGTGTTTATACACTGTTATGTGTTTACTTTCTAGAAGGCAATTTTTGAAGAAGGTCTTATACACTCCATAACGGACCGATTTCATGGTCTTATCCAAAACATGGACATCGAACTGTGAGTATCCGATGGACCTCAGTGGTGTTTATATTTACCACTAAAATGTCAGTTCCAGTGATATATAATGTATGTACATTTTGTTAACGCTGAAAACCTTTTGGCTAAAACAATCGCCCCCGAACAAAAATGGAGAATCTCGCTGTATTGATTAAACTATATTCGGGATTGGCTGTCTGACAAATTAGTGCTTCTTCACTACCGTCATCGCGTGTCTACAAAGGGTAACTTGTACTTCTCTTATTTGCCATTAGTAAAACAATGATCGTGTGTTGTTGTTGAACACAACACTTTTCTCTCTGTCAAAAGTATTTTGAATAAGAGGAAATAGCTTGTCTTTGATAAGATTTTTTTGAAATTTGTAGGTAGTGTGTACAAAAGTCGTAACTTGTATAACAGATGCACATTTTACACAAAACGTAAAAGAACGTCTATAGATTTGTTTTAAATAATTTAATAGCACAGCTGTCATAAAAGTCGAATAAATAATGTAACATTCAAGGAGCACAGTCAACCATAAACACGCATCGAAACAAACAACAATTACAAATACAAATAAGAGACAAGGTATGTCACATCACTAACAGAAAAGGCTTGACAATAGAGCTACCGTCCTGAAACGGTAATTTGCAAAAAGGCCGTCGTTTAGTGTGTGCTGGTGTTTACACCAGGTTGCGGGTGCACCAAACCTTACTCTGTCCCTATTGTCATCCCAATACAACTGGACAGTAAAAATAAAACAATCTCCGCCAGGCTATGTACTCTAACAAACTAGGCAGCATTAATATACACTATAATTATAACACAAAGATGATCATGTATATATGAATATAAACAAGAGAATAAACCATTAAGGACACGACAAGACAATGTTAAAGACAAATATTATAGATCACCGTCCTTTTTGGATTTAAGGAAGACTTTATCACAGGATACAACCAGTCCGGTTATCGCCTAATCAAAAATGAATGCATGAAGTGGCAAACTGTAAATGTGTCACCACTCTTTTGATAAACTTTCAAACAAGTTTAATAAATATTGTATGAAAGCGATCATGGCCAAGGATCCTCTTATGAAGTTTGAAAACCGTTTGTTAACCTTATTACAGTACTGTTTTGCATGTGAACTTTGACGGCAGTTAGATAAAGCTAAAAATTTGGAGATATTTGAAGTGCTGCAGGCACTACAGAGCGAGGTAAGGACTGGAAATCACCAACCATTCTTCAAACTATTCTTAGACTTGAGCTAAAGTAATCAAATTTCGTTCACAAATATTCCCATAACCCTGAGAGATAAACAATCGTATGAAGTTGCTATTCATAGGTATGTATCATATTTATACATAGCAGTTTGTTATGAATGTTTATCCTTTAAACTAATAGTAATATGTGTTTTGATATGTGCATACATAGGCTTAAGTCTAAAAATATTCTCAAGAATGGTTGGTGAATTCAAGGCCTCGAGAGCGACTCGATGATTATATTAGAAGAGTCGATGCCGGTTCTGGTCCATATAAGAGCACAGTCTTATATGATAAATAATGCAACAATTTGAATGGTGAATTTGAATGGTGACGATTTATTGTTGGTTTTTTTTTTCTTTAATCGGGAACAGCATTTACTCTTTCCCCGAGCCCGTATGAGTCAGTTCATAATAAGCAATACGTCGCGGACTATTGGGCTGTGTAATTCAGAAATAGAATTATTTTGTTATGCTTTTCGTCCTAGCCTAGAAGATGGTGCATTACTCGGAAACAACATTGAACTGAAGTGTAAGATTAATTGTTCTTGCGTTCCTCAAATAAAACATTGACGTTGTCAGACACTAATTACAGTAATAGCTGTCTCATGAGCAGAGAATAAAACAAACCTGAGAATGTTAAATAACAAACTAATATGGTTGTTTAGGAGGAAGAGAAGTAAAGAGGTAGTTGTTGTAAACATGGATATGCGTGATATTGCGTGTTATTTAGTAGTCTGAGGGTTTTTTCAAGGTCGAGTCTAGATGTTTCCTTAAATAATATATTAAAATTGAAAACCTAAAGTAACTTTTTTTCGGGGCGCTTGTTTCAGCCAAAGGTTTTTCAGCATTAACTTGAGCAATTTAATTAATACCAACATTTATTTTCAGAATGTACCTTTACTAAATCATTGTTAGCTTAGAATGAAGGAACATCTTGATATAGAATTTAACTTAACATTTACAATAGCAAAAGAGAACTTTATCACTAATATGTCAGTTGAGAAGCATTGTTTATATACTTGTGCTATATCAGCTAAATATTATATGTATTGTTCTAAAGTCAATGGTGTCACTCTAAATTTAAATCAATATATACAAAAACTAAAGCAAGATAAAAAAAAAGCGTTACAAAAAACAATTGGTCTACTTAGAGAATATACTCAATTCTTAGTTATACATCTCAATACTAAACACAGTTGATGGATCTTATGCATGTGCGTGTGTGTGTATTTCTAAGGATTATAGTCCCTCCACCTACGACAGGCGTCCTACCCGACGATTATAGGCACAATGTCTGGACTTTTATCTGTGTGTTGTTGTGTGATGTGTCTACTTGAAGCAGTGAACTCAATGGTTTCTTTATAGTGCTGTCACACTGGAATACCACGCCGTAGTAGACATGATGTCCCCACCCACCCGGTCACATTATTCTGACACTGGTCAATCAGTCGTAGCACTCACTACACATTATTTGCTCGTCAGGCAAGGGTTACAAGTGACTATTCCATTTTTAAAGTCTTTGGTATGACGCGGTCAAGGGACTCGAACCCACGACCTCCCGAATGCAAGGCAGACGCTATAACCACTACACCACAATGCTTCGATATGGATCTTATGCATACTTCATATACTGCTTTATATGCTTATTTGAATAATCCTCAAAAGCGCTAAACATGAAACACAAATGTAATAAAGCAATAAAGACGTTTATGTAGGATCCACCAACAATATCTGTTTCTTTGCAATGCGCATAGAATTTATATGTCATTAGAATTGGCGTTTTTAGTGGTAAATAAAAATACCTTGATTTTGAAAATCGCTCGGAAAATAAATATTTTACAGCCAATAGGCTTTGTTGTGGGGCTTTTTCCACGGGAAACCATTTTCATTGCTTTTTTATGTATGTATTAATTTTATTTCGCCATTTGTCTTTTGAAATATTTTCTTTCTTAACGTTTGCGTTTGACATAAAAACGTCATTCGACGAGGCAATTAATAGACCTCTATATTTCGAATGCGGGAAGTCGTCGAAACGAACCTTAAGTGAAGTTTACCAAAAATCCTACCCTCCACCTGTAGACAGTGAACACTCAGATTCGTGAATAGCATTTTTATCAAATGCTTTGAAACTGTTGACAAGCTAGTCTGTTCCACCTTGACCACGTCATATTATAACTGTCGTGAAACTGTGAATTCCACCATCTCGACAATGTCTAAACGTTGGAAAATCTAAATGAAACTAATATCTTGTCGTGCCCTCAATGGTTTGTTCTCTTGTTGCTCTGGCTTCTGCCAAGTCAATGAGTACCTTCTTTGTGGTTTTCTAGGCTATTGTTGTTTTGTATTTATATATACGCGAGCATCTTTGTGTTTTACTTATACTGCTTATTAATGCTGCCTTGTTGGTTAGAGAATAGTTCATGGCGGAGATTTCTTTATTTACAGTCCCGTTTTAATGGGATGACAGTAGGGTAAGTGTGAGGTTTGGTGCACCCTAGAACATTGAGAGCCTTTTTTGGCACTGACGTTCCAAGGCGATAGCTCTTTTGTCAACCATTGTGTGTTTGTGATGTCTTATTTTGCCTTTTATTCATCTTTGTTTCTGTGTGTGTTTGTGGTTGACTGTCGTCCTTGAATGCTACTTTTCCTGTTCGATTTTTATATCTATATGTTATATATTATATAAATCGTTGGTTGTTGAATATAATTAATGTGTATGTATCCGGAGCACGTAAACACCTGGGTAAGAGTAGATCAAATAGTATATCCCTCCCTTTAAGTGATTGCTCTAAATACATAAGGTAATGTGCTGATGTGCCGTTAAGCAACAATTCAATTAAAACAAAAATCATATGCAACCTTTATTGTCATAGGGAGTACCTTTTCATATATTAGGTATTTCTCTTTCCGTTTAATTACAGCGCATTGTTCATTTTAATAAAGAAATATATAGACGTTGTAAATGAGTCACTAATTACCATTCTAATCCAACATACATTTTGTCCTACCAACGTATATTTTACCATATCAAAATACGTTTTAAGCTATCAACTGTTTCCTTCAATAGATAATCGGTTTTATTTTTTAAAGCGCCAAAAACAGATGTGTTTTTTTTTATCAAAATTAATTTTCAAATTATTGAACGTTTTAATTTAAGTTCGTTTTTGGCGTCAGAGGTATAATGGGGTTTTCAATGGCATTCTAGGAATGTGACAAACCTAACAGCACAACACTAAGCAACACTACGCTAGAAGAAGTAGTCTCTCATGCATGCCTTTAATTTATGCCCTAAATAAGAAACAATGTTCAGAATAAAGGCAATTTATTATTTATTTATGTCATACATACCTATTTTATCAAAATTTCACTAAGTCAACTTCTTATCATCTGTTTAAAAGGTTATAACTCGAGTTATAATCGTGCTACAAGCAGACGGTATGTGTATAATAGAAAGTGTATCATGTTACTAAAAATAGAACAGTCAGTGCTCGTTGAAGGGCATAGTATATTATATATAGGCCTAGTGGAGTCTTGGTGTGGAGTCTTGGTGTGGATCTTGGAGTTGAGTGGAGTGAATAATTGGAGTGACCTTGGAGTCACATTTTGGAGTGACCTTGGAGTCAAATTTGGAGTGAATATTTTGGAGTCAATTTTTTAGTCTAAACTTGAAGTCTTAATTTCTCTTACAATAATAACTTTTTAGAAACTAATACATTTACATGGGTTACTTCATTTGCACATACATTTATTTATTTATTAAATAATTCCAAAACTGCACATCTAATTTTAACTTGGGCACTGTTACTACATGTTCTAAAATAATCCATGTTTGTGGAACAGTTAGGCTGAGAGAGCTCTAAGTTCCCATAAACTTTAATGCTTTTTGTTTTCAGTCTCTGTGGTATGACTGATATATTGGACATTTTGAACCCTGTATACCCGTGACACTGGATGTCAGTGTCCTGACCTAAGATTAGTTGGTCACTCGGGACTAGTTTATGTCAGGCCAAAGGGTCATAATGTTTCAATACTGGGGTTAATGTTTGGGTATCCAAGTTCATTTATGTTGTTTGTTGATGGTCTGTCCCTCACATTAAGGTTAACACATGTCTCATAGGACAATGCAGCTGTACTGAGTATGTTAGGAACTGTGCACCTTGTGAGAGTCATTGAAAAATATTAAATTGATAATTATCCAAAATAGTCACTCCAAATCTGACTCCAATGTCTTTCCAAAATGTGACTCCAAGGTCACTCCAATTATTCACTCCACTCCACTCCAAGACTCCACACCAAGACTCCACTCTGTATAATATACTATGCCTCGCTGAAGAGCTTGCTCAGAAAAAAATATACGGAAGCTAATTCGGACCATATGAGTTAGCTAAAATATGTTTAAATATGAAATTGGTAATGAATATCAATCATCTGAAATATCACTAAATGTAAAAAACAAACCATGGAAGTTACATTACAGCACTTCCATTTCCCATCCATTCCAACACTTACAAAAAGCACCGCCCATCAGTGCCTTCAGCACTTTGATTTCTTTTTGCGGTATTATCCGTGTCCTTCGTCTTTCCGACATCCAACATCATTGTACGCCTGTCTTTGTTTTCTTGTGCCACTTCTATTATTAACTTATCAACTTCGATTTCTTTTTATCTTTTTTTTTTCGATTTACTGGTAACGACTTGTGTCCATTAACGACATATATCTTTTTGACATGTGATGATTTGTGAGTACGCATTATCAGGTGATTACACAGAAAAAAGACGCACACGGCCATATCCACATTAGTTACTCTAAAACATATCTCATGTACCTTAATAGTAAAAAAACAAAAAAAATAGTAAAATGTGACGTTCTTGGTCATGAGCTGTAAAATCAATAAAGAATCTATATCAACAAAGATAACATCTAAATGTCGCTTTCATTTACTCGCTGAAGATTTATTTTATAGCTGACGACAGCTGTGTTATGGTTATAATAGTATTTATTTTGTGTCATGTCATCTAGTCTGTGTATATCTGTATGGGGGAACTTCTGGTGATGTGCATTCTGTGCGATATGTAGAAATACTGAAAATGGAATCTCTTGGATTCAACGAACACAAGCAAGAGCGAAAATATTCATATTAGGGCGCAAAATCGCTCATGCCCCTAGCGCCGGCTTAAGCAGTATTCTACTTTAAATATATATATATATATATATATATATATATATATACATATATATTATGCTCAAAGAACCCCCCACACGCACACACACACACATACACACACACACACACACACACACACACACCACCAAATGGCCATTAAGTAGTAACACCATTTGCTACTGCTTTGACGTTTATTTATTCCAATTACCAGTTATACAACTGCCGAATCATTCCAGTCCTACTAGTATATTGTTAAAACAAAATAATATCATTTGCCACACTCGGTACACTTCAAAACGCAACACTTGGAATGTTTTGAATTTTTAGAGATGTTAAAGATGTTAAAGTAAAATGTGTTTAAACTGAAAGAAGTAGAGCAACTATTATGCAATTGTTGGTCGCCATATGTTAACCTTTGAGACAAAGAGACTGGTGTACTAACATAAAAGGCAATCTTGATTTCAGCAAAATACCAGAGGACTAAAAATAATCGAAAATAAAAAATGTTGCGTTTTTAAATGTACTGCGTATAGTAAGTAAACGGCTGCTACTTAAAGCCCCAACTCCCATATAAATCCAGAAGATGGCGCTGGGGCAGGTTTCTGTATACATTATGTATGTTTCACATCAGAGGTCCCTTTTTCAACATTTTAAATAAACTACTGTAAAATAAATTATGAAAAGTTATAAAAATACACATATAAACATGTTAATTCAATTGGTGTAATTATTTTTTTAAACAATCATTTGCAAAGTATAGTTTAAAAAAATAATTTAAACCAACTGTCAAACAATTTGAATTTGCCGGGAGGAGCCTATGAGGTTATGACCCTTGTTAATACAGAATGTAAACATTTCCCACGTGGCTGTATTTATCAACAAGTGTACTGCAGCAGACGGCTTCTCACTCTGTATTATCATCAAAACCAGACAATGTAAAGCATCACAATTTAAAGCGGGTTGTCAACAGACCTTCAAAAAGGCACCAAATCTTGATTGTGGTTATATCTGTATAGAAAAAGTTTCAATGTTCATTTGAGAAATATTATTGTGATTCAATTCAAATAAAGAGTCGGCTGCTTCAGCATGTATATATAGGACAAGGTTTACATCAGCTATTTTAGTTGACAGACAGGCTTTGTGCAGGAGTAATTTGATAGGCCTCTCCTTCAAATATTTACTACACCGGCAGTAAATGTTGGGGTTTAAGGGTCGATTATCTTGTATCGTAAGGGTCTACGTGGCCGAATGGTTAATCGTTAACGTTATGTTGCAAACCTTCGCCTCTCACCGCTGAGGGTTCGAATCGCATTGGGAGCTCGAATTTTAAGTGAGAAAATGTCGATTCTTATGGATGGCGGGAGGTGTACAGTACTGGTTCTACCCAGGAAAAGTGGGTGGTCTGCCTCCACAACAAAAAAAATCGACCGTCATATATATCCTGACATGTGTTGAAAATGATGTAAACACCATACAAATCTGGTATCGTTTAGGGGTTAATCAATGAATCGTTTAATAAGTCACTATCGACATAGTCAATGTAATGAGAACTATTTACTAATATAAATAAACGCGCGAAATTATTCACGGAAGATGCTCACATACAGATGGGCGTACGTTGTAAAACATCGTCCATTTCTAAAGGAAAGCTGAAGAATCTTTCTGAATTTACAATATATGGCGTTTCACGACGTTCGTTTAGTGCAGTGTGTCGCCCGTAAAATGTCTCCCCGCGCAAGAAATCAGTAGTATTAACACTTTCTGAACCTTTAGGATCATCTAGCCCAATCGCGATAAAGTAGAATACCGCTTAAGCCGGTGATAGTGGGCGTGAGATGGGTACCGTCTTATATAACTTCTCATGAACATGACTCAATAAGTATAGGTTATTAGATTTGTATTGGGTTCTTTTGCGTATTAATATTGCGCGACTTTAGGAGCGCAATATCTATGCGCAAAAGAAAGAGTGCATATATCCCAATATAAATCTAGAGAGAATAACATAGGTTATAACATTTAATTTTCACCAAAAACATGAAACAAACATATTGTCATTACATAATGGGAATTTTCACAATGTAATCAACATTGTTTACCTCACGTGACATACTTTCTTTGACATGATACTAGATACATTGATACTAGATAAATAAACCGTTGCAAAACACTTCACGATTGCCTTGTGTCCTTCCTTTAAAGTCCTACTAATTTTTCTAGCGTTTTTATTGTTATAAAATATATTTAAAGAATATGTAAATGCCTTTAAAACCAACTATTATCTAAAAGCTCCTAGGCACATTGTAAATTAGATTATAGTGTAATTTTTTACAGGTACCAGTATGCTACTTGAAGAAACCTGGTCCCAAGTGAAACAAACGTAAGTCATATGTCATGCTCAAGCTCAAAACTAAAACAAATTAAAGCATATTTATTGGACTTGGAACTACTTGAAACTTTCCACAAATAGAAAATTGCATCTGTCCTGAAGGTTTCCCTATGAAAAAAAAGAACAAAAAAAAACAAGTTATAACTAAAAGATATATTAGAGTTTTGAAATGGGTCTTACGTTTGTTTGTGAACGTGGAGCCTAGACATTATGTCTTCAATAAGCACCATGAATCAAGAGTGTATCTCTTTGCTGGGCTAACTGTGGCTGATGCTAATGATGATTAAGTATGGGTTTGTCATACCTTATTTGGAATAAGCATTCTAGAGATGTTATTATTTGCGACTAAGATAACCCTTTATTGATGATGAGAATTCACACATTTTGACTCCTCAATTATTTTAGACCTTTTTCCTTTTCCCGAACTGTGTGTAACCCCGAACTGTAAATTGCTGTACTACGGTGTTGCATACCATCGGCATGTGTGAAATACGTAAATATAAAATGTTTAAGCTATTCATGTTCTCCTGTTAACTACACGATATTCTTTCATCAGTTCGTGCTGTTTCCATGGAACTCTACTCCCACACACATGGCCATTTGTACCATTAGCTTAACTGAACGACACAATTTACCTCAGCTGTTAAGTGACATTCTCATGTGCATCAATACACTGCATGCAAATACAGTTTTGATTGTTACATTGTCGCTGTTATATATATTTTAAGTGTCGCTTGTTTAACTTTAAAGTATTTAGCATGCATTTTATTACCGTGTGCCATTATTTTGCGTATTATATTTTAATATTATATTAAAGGAATAAACGGCAATTTTGAGTTGTAAAACTCACAGCGTCTCGTTAGTTTTTCTACATAACTTGCGTTTATTGAATCATTAATATTAATTATAAGAATAGTTTAAAGCAAATTGTTTTTGCATTCTAGTAACTTTTAATTATATCACAACAATAATATAGTTCAAACCTATGGTAAAATATTATGAATAAAGATAACTCAACATTTTTTAAAATTATATGCAAGCAGGTTTAAAGTCAAAATGATACTAGATATATTGATACTAGATAATAAACAGTTGCAAAACACTTCACGATTGCCATGTATCCCTCCTTTAATGTCCTACTGATTCTTTCTAGCGTTTTTGTTGTTATAAAACATATTTAAAGAATATTTAAATGCATTTAAACCAACTATTATTTAAAAGTTGCTAGCCATATTGTAAATTAGATTATAGTGTAATGTTTTACAGGTACCAGTATGCTACTTGAAGAAACCTGGTCCCCAGTGAATTAAACTTAAGTCATGCTTAAAACTAAAACAAATTAAAGCATATTTATTGAATTACTTGAAACATTACAGAAATAGTGATAGGCAAAAATTAGAACTATCCTGAAAGTTTCCCTATGAAAGACATTAATTGCTTTAAAAAAAAGTTATAACTAAAAGAAATATTTGCCTTTTTAGCTTACTCTTAAAATGGGACTAGAGTTGGTTGGTGCCCATGGAGCCTGGACATCATGTCTTCAGTAAGCACCATGACTCAATATTATAGCTTTGGACATCATGTCTTCAGTAAGCACCATGAATCGATAGTATAGCTTTGGACATCACGTCTTCAGTAAGCACCATGAATCAATATTATAGCTTTGGACATCATGTCTTCAGTAAGCACCATGAATCAATATTATAGCTTTGGACATCATGTCTTCAGTATGCACCATGAATCAATATTATAGCTTTGGACATCATGTCTTCAGTAAGCACCATGAATCAATAGTATAGCTTTGGACATCATGCCTTCAGTAAGCACCATGGATCGATAGTATAGCTTTGGACATCATGTCTTCAGTAAGCACCATGACACAATATTATAGCTTTGGACATCATGTCTTCAGTAAGCACCATGACACAATATTATAGCTTTGGACATCATGCCTTCAGTAAGCACCATGGATCGATAGTATAGCTTTGGACATCATGTCTTCAGTAAGCACCATGACTCAATATTATAGCTTTGGACATCATGTCTTCAGTAAGCACCATGAATCAATAGTATAGCTTTGGACATCATGTCTTCAGTAAGCACCATGACTCAATATTATAGCTTTGGACATCATGTCTTCAGTAAGCACCATGACTCAATATTATAGCTTTGGACATCATGCCTTCAGTAAGCACCATGTCTCAATATTATAGCTTTGGACATCATGTCTTCAGTAAGCACCATGAATCGATAGTATAGCTTTGGACATCATGTCTTCAGTAAGCGCCATGACTCAATATTATAGCTTTGGACATCATGTCTTCAGTAAGCACCATGACTCAATATTATAGCTTTGGACATCATGCCTTCAGTAAGCACCATGTCTCAATATTATAGCTTTGGACATCATGTCTTCAGTAAGCACCATGAATCAATAGTATAGCTTTGGACATCATGTCTTCAGTAAGTACCATGACTCAATATTATAGCTTTGGACATCATGTCTTTAGTAAGCACCATGAATCGATAGTATAGCTTTGGACATCATGTCTTCAGTATGCACCATGAATCGATAGTATAGCTTTGGACATCATGTCTTCAGTAAGCACCATGAATCAATAGTATAGCTTTGGACATCATGTCTTCAGTAAGCACCATGAATCAATAGTATAGCTTTGGACATCATGTCTTCAGAAAGCACCATGACTCAATATTATAGCTTTGGACATCATGTCTTTAGTAAGCACCATGAATCGATAGTATAGCTTTGGACATCATGTCTTCAGTATGCACCATGAATCGATAGTATAGCTTTGGACATCATGTCTTCAGTAAGCACCATGAATCAATAGTATAGCTTTGGACATCATGTCTTCAGAAAGCACCATGACTCAATATTATAGCTTTGGACATCATGTCTTTAGTAAGCACCATGAATCGATAGTATAGCTTTGGACATCACGTCTTCAGTAAGTACCATGAATCAATATTATAGCTTTGGACATCATGTCTTCAGTAAGCACCATGAATCAATATTATAGCTTTGGACATCATGTCTTCAGTAAGCACCATGAATCAATATTATAGCTTTGGACATCATGTCTTCAGTAAGCACCATGAATCAATAGTATAGCTTTGGACATCATGTCTTCAGTAAGTACCATGAATCGATAGTATAGCTTTGGACATCATGTCTTCAGTAAGCACCATGAATCGATATTATAGCTTTGGACATCATGTCTTCAGTAAGCACCATGACTCAATAGTATAGCTTTGGACATCATGTCTTCAGTAAGCACCATGACTCAATATTATAGCATTGGACATCATGTCTTCAGTAAGCACCATGAATCAATATTATAGCTTACGACATCATGTCTTCAGTAAGCACCATGACTCAATATTATAGCTTTGGACATCATTTCTTCAGTAAGCACCATGACTCAATATTATAGCTTTGGACATCATGTCTTCAGTAAGCACCATGAATCGATATTATAGCTTTGGACATCATGTCTTCAGTATGCACCATGAATCGATATTATAGCTTTGGACATCATGTCTTCAGTAAGCACCATGACTCGATATTATAGCTTTGGACATCATGTCTTCAGTATTCACCATGAATCGATATTATAGCTTTGGACATCATGTCTTCAGTAAGCACCATGACTCGATATTATAGCTTTGGACATCATGTCTTCAGTATGCACCATGAATCGATATTATAGCTTTGGACATCATGTCTTCAGTAAGCACCATGAATCAATAGTATAGCTTTGGACATCATGTCTTTAGTAAGCACCATGAATCGATAGTATAGCTTTGGACATCATGTCTTCAGTAAGCACCATGAATCGATATTATAGCTTTGGACATCATGTCTTCAGTAAGCACCATGAATCAATAGTATAGCTTTGGACATCATGTCTTCAGAAAGCACCATGACTCAATATTATAGCTTTGGACATCATGTCTTCAGTAAGCACCATGACTCAATATTATAGCTTTGGACATCATGTCTTCAGTAAGTACCATGAATCGATAGTATAGCTTTGGACATCATGTCTTCAGTAAGCACCATGAATCGATATTATAGCTTTGGACATCATGTCTTCAGTAAGCACCATGAATCAATAGTATAGCTTTGGACATCATGTCTTCAGAAAGCACCATGACTCAATATTATAGCTTTGGACATCATGTCTTCAGTAAGCACCATGACTCAATATTATAGCTTTGGACATCATGTCTTCAGTAAGTACCATGAATCAATAGTATAGCTTTGGACATCATGTCTTCAGTAAGCACCATGACTTAATATTATAGCTTTGGACATCATGTCTTCAGTTAGCACCATGACTCAATAGTATAGCTTTGGACATCATGTCTTTAGTTAGCACCATGAATCGATAGTATAGCTTTGGACATCATGTCTTCAGTATTCACCATGAATCGATATTATAGCTTTGGACATCATGTCTTCAGTAAGCACCATGACTCAATAGTATAGCTTTGGACATCATGTCTTCAGTAAGCACCATGACTCAATATTATAGCATTGGACATCATGTCTTCAGTAAGCACCATGAATCAATATTATAGCTTTGGATATCATGTCTTCAGTAAGCACCATGAATCAATAGTATAGCTTTGGACATCATGTCTTCAGTAAGCACCATGACTCAATATTATAGCTTTGGACATCATGTCTTCAGTAAGTACCATGAATCGATATTATAGCTTTGGACATCATGTCTTCAGTAAGCACCATGAATCAATAGTATAGCTTTGGACATCATGTCTTCAGTAAGTACCATGAATCAATATTATAGCTTTGGACATCATGTCTTCAGTAAGCACCATGACTCAATAGTATAGCTTTGGACATCATGTCTTCAGAAAGCACCATGACTCAATATTATAGCTTTGGACATCATGTCTTCAGTAAGCACCATGACTCAATATTATAGCTTTGGACATCATGTCTTCAGTAAGTACCATGAATCAATAGTATAGCTTTGGACATCATGTCTTCAGTAAGCACCATGACTAAATATTATAGCTTTGGACATCATGTCTTCAGTTAGCACCATGACTCAATAGTATAGCTTTGGACATCATGTCTTTAGTTAGCACCATGAATCGATAGTATAGCTTTGGACATCATGTCTTCAGTATTCACCATGAATCGATATTATAGCTTTGGACATCATGTCTTCAGTAAGCACCATGACTCAATAGTATAGCTTTGGACATCATGTCTTCAGTAAGCACCATGACTCAATATTATAGCATTGGACATCATGTCTTCAGTAAGCACCATGAATCAATATTATAGCTTTGGACATCATGTCTTCAGTAAGCACCATGAATCAATAGTATAGCTTTGGACATCATGTCTTCAGTAAGCACCATGACTCAATATTATAGCTTTGGACATCATGTCTTCAGTAAGTACCATGAATCGATATTATAGCTTTGGACATCATGTCTTCAGTAAGCACCATGAATCAATAGTATAGCTTTGGACATCATGTCTTCAGTAAGTACCATGAATCAATATTATAGCTTTGGACATCATGTCTTCAGTAAGCACCATGACTCAATAGTATAGCTTTGGACATCATGTCTTCAGTAAGCACCATGACTCAATATTATAGCTTTGGACATCATGTCTTCAGTAAGCACCATGACTCAATAGTATAGCTTTGGACATCATGTCTTCAGTAAGCACCATGACTCAATATTATAGCTTTGGACATCATGTCTTCAGTAAGCACCATGACTCAATATTATAGCTTTGGACATCATGTCTTTAGTAAGCACCATGAATCAATATTATAGCTTTGGACATCATGTCTTCAGTAAGCACCATGACTCAATATTATAGCTTTGGACATCATGTCTTTAGTAAGCACCATGAATCAATATTATAGCTTTGGACATCATGTCTTCTGCTGGACTAACTCTGGATTATGCTAATGATCCTAATGTATATGGGTTAAGTATCCATTATTTGGCAATATCTTTCTAGAGATGCTATTATTTACGACTGTTTTTAACCCTTTATTTGAAGTATGCTCCAGCTAACCCTTTATTTGAAGTATGCTCCAGCTAACCCTTTATTTGAAGTATGCTGCAGCTAACCCTTTATTAAATTGGTATTTTCTTTTCTCCAGGCTTTTTGTTTGGTGGTCGATTTCGGGTAATACCATCAGTCATGATGTGAGAGAGAAAAAAATGTATTTATAGTTGAATATATATATTCCTAGTTATAAGAGAAACTAAAGGCGTAATATCAACAATTTAGACTGAATATATAAACGGTATTCTTGTTAGCACTTGTTTTATGATAATATCGAAGTATTCTTAAAAAACAAATGTTAAATTGGTATATACAAAAAGAATATGTTATCCTCTTAAAATAAATATATTATTATTGTTATTATTATTATTATTATTATTATTATTATTATTATTATTATATGTCAAATGTGTAGATGTAACTTCATCTAATTCAATTGTTTTGCGCATTGTTCAAGGGCACTCAATTCCGACCCCGGATGTTTGTCTTGTCTTATTTCTTACAGAAACAACTGACCCAACAACTTTTTGCTGAGCCACTTGAAAGCATAACCATGTACCATCAAAGGCGCTTTTGTAATGCTATAGTGTTTGAACTAAAGCAGTTGATTTTGATACAATGAAGGTTATGTGTTTTTCTTTGTCACCAACATGTGTGTTTAGTTTTGGACATGGGTTTCTTTGTCATACATATTTTGAGTTTGCGACTGACAGGAAAAAATGAAATACAGTAAGAAGCAAGTAACATCATTATTTACATAATACGAGTTTTAAGTTACTATCCCTTGCGTAAAAAGAACACATGTTCTGTCATCATTATATCCGGCATTCAACCATACTACAATATTGTCAGCCAGTCAATGTAGCCGCTTTTAAACGTTTTCCAATGTAACTTTGAGATCGTCAAGCTCAATCTTTGTGGCGTTAAAGTAGAATATCGCGGTGCTAGGTGGCGTGAGAGGTGTTGCACTTAACATTACCTCTCATGAACAGACTTAATAAAACCGAGTCTGCCAATTTTATCTCTTGTTTGTGTTTGTTGCTTCCAAGGGATTCCCTTTTCAGTATTTATTATAGTGCCTTTTAGTGGCTATCTCCCTAAGTTTTGAAATTATTACTCACTGTCACTATTGACCCAATCGAGGTGTGAAAATGAACCGAACACACATGCAAGATTCATTTCTTGCAAACCATTGACGATGTTATTTGCATAATGACATCATGCAACTTTTGAAATTTTCGAAGTCATGTGGATAAACAATAGTGGATTGTTTTGATTTATTCAGTTAAGCTTACTTTGCTGGTTAACATATATTTTGCTTAATCACATCCCTTTTGGAATTCGATAAATTGCTTTATTTTAATAAACTCTTTAGTTTTGATTATGATCTTATGATCATTAATGTAGTAGTAGTAGTAGTACTAGTAGTAGTATTAGTAGTAGTAGAAGTAGTAGCAGCAGTATCAGCAGTAGTAGTAGTAGTAGTAACTAAATGTTCTCTGAGAATCCTACAAAATGAATAACTGTGCTTATATGTCAACACCACATTCCACTACCTATATGAGCAACAACTTAACCTCTAGAAACTCAATGATGATTGGCTTGTAAGGTTGTGCATCTAGTTTGGCTTTCGTCTCAGTGGTTAAAAAGAAATATAAAAAGATCGGACAGGGAAAGTAGCATTCAAGGAGGACAGTCAACCACAAAACACAGAAACAAACACGCAAACACACTAAAAAAAGAGTATGATAATCGGCCGAGCACGACATATACGAAATATTGCAGTCTCGGCTTGATTAAGGCTGTTCATAAGTTTCGTTTAATATTTTGCGATCAGAATGAAAAAAAAAGTCTTCAAATATGTTATCCGACTTTTTCTAAAAGCTCTGAATGACTTAAGTTTTAAGTCAATAATTCAAAGGAGACTTAATTCAGATTTTATTTGATGATAGCTTGAGTTGTCTCAAACATAAATAAATACAATTACATGTTATCTTGCATCGTTTAACGTGCTATTAGTCCAGGTTCGTCAAAATTCATAACCACCTCAAGGAAGGAAAGATCCGCTGTCATAATTATAACAACATGAGTAATAGCTGTAATAGTCTTGCTGCTATCTGTTCATCAAATATTTCTTGGAAACTGTAACGTTGTGAATAGCTTCATTGGCTTATAATGAATGTCATTAACAATATCAGATAACGCATGTTGTACTTCATTCACTGGATGTTGTACTGCGGAACTTTCCTGGAATGTCTTTCGGTATAGAATTCTTGTGTGTTGTCTCTTCTTACAAAATATGAATTGAATTGAAGTGAATTAGATTGTATAGTCGCACCAACAGCTAAGGTCATATGGCGACTTTCCAGCTTCCACTGGTGGAGGAAGACCCCAGTTGCCCCTCCGGGCAATTTTCGTGCACGGGCGGGCACCTGGGTAGAACCACCGACGTTCCGCAAGCCAGCTGGATAGCTTCCTACAAAATATGAAGGATATAATTTAACGCAGTATCTTTCTTGATTAGAGCACCTTTCGGATTAGCAAGAAGACATTCGCAACATCTCGTACACTGCTTCGCAGCATGACTCGAATGTAATACGCAGGTTTCCATATTGGTTACGTCATACTAGCGTGACGTACGTCAGATTCCCGCCAAACGAATTTGCATTCAAAATCAAAGTTATCTTCAACATTTTGCAATGTCATTTAGCCGATTGCTCCATCTATAGTTTATTTAAGAGAATGCAGTGATAAAACCTTTATCTGTATTGTAAATAACAAACAGGCAACGCAAATCATACATCAACACGTGTGGCAAGCGGCCATATTGTGCATGTAGCAACAGCTTAGCAACATTGCACTATTTTCTGTGCCGTTGCCTTCCGGCTAACAGAATGTAAAGATTTTGAACATACCGAAGCGCCGTGATACACACGAGGCGGGATCCCGAAGAATGACGGGATTGGCCGAGCGTTCACGATTGGCAAGAAGAATGAAGTGTCCTTTCTACATGTTCTTTGTCAGTTCATATTCCAGGGAAGCAATCATTATTGTTTCACTGGAAAATTTACAACGAATCAGTGTTTCATTTAAGAGTTCTGAAAAGTTTAATTAGTTCAGGACAATTCAGTTGCGATTACTATATTGGTTTTGCCTTGCAAAATGCACTTTTAATACTAATTTTGCTAAATGTAAAGATAAGTGAACTGCTTTTTTTATAATCACATGATACACTTGTATATCTATATTTTGACATAGTGGAGTACACGAATATTGTTTTTGCACAAATATTGTATATTTAATAATATTGGTAGAATGTTTGTTCAATTTAATTTGAAAATGATCCGATTTTAGACAGTTTTACAGAATTTATGTCCAGAAATAAAATATATGCCAGTAGTCCGACACGGACTTCTTGGTCGACTATAGTATACTTTGGTAGAATTACGTTTGAGTATGCAACTAAGTGCGCATTTTTATCTTTTGCATCGACAGGTTTTAATACATTTTCTCCCCAGAATTCGCTTGATTCGACTTCCACTGAATGATCCTGGGGTCAGTATCTTTCACATTTCTTAAAATTAGGCCTATCCGTCGTCCAAGATGGCCACCGTTAATGAAAATATGTCATACTGTAATAAGGTTCTTAATATCCAGAGCCAATAGATTTTGGCAGCTGACTGATACACACTGGGCTATCAGCGGTATACAGTTAAGTACAAAACAGCCTACCCCGGGTGTCCCATGTTTATAGAGATAGATATGTAAGGATTACGCTACATACACATTCAAATTTATATTGACAATACTTATACACTATTTTTCTTCAAAAACAGCTAAGACAATAACTGATTTTATTCTTTGTGAAATATTGTTATTATCTTTATATATCCAAAAAGTAGATATAAACGTCGAACAGTAAATGCAACATTCACTAGTACCACAGTCAACCTCAAACACGCACAGAAACAAACAACAACTACAAATATGAATAAAAGGCAATATATGACATCACAAACATAAAAAAGTTGACAATAGGGCTACCGCCTTGAAACGGTCAGTGTCAAAAAAAAGCCGATGGGGGTTTACACCAGGTTCTATGGTGCACCAAACCTCATTCTTACCCAATTGGCATCCCAATAAAACGGGACAGGGTAAATAAAGATATCCCCGCCAGGTTATATTCTCTAATAAAAAAGGCAGCATTAATAGGCAATATAAGTAAAACACATAAATGATCATGAATATATAATATAAAAAGAGCAAAAGCCTAAGCCAGGAAGGCCACAAAGCACGTACAAAAGGACTTGGCGGAAGAAAGAGCAGCAACAGAACACACCGTTAAGGGTACGACAAGACAATATTAAAGACAAACATCAGACGCTCCGGTCCTATGAGGGTTTAGGTAGACGTCATCATAGGGTTCACAATTTGTCCGGCATCGCAAAATCAAAGAGAGAAAAGCATAGTGGCAAACTATAAAAGGGTCAACCACTAAACATGCAGTGCGTTGAAAAATGATAGGGTCAAAACCTCCAAGTTTTATAAATATAGATAAATCAAATATAGGCAGAAAATCTAAAAACATCGCAATTATGGTTGGTTTAACAGGTCAACCAATGCTCACGGTGTTACCCTCCTACTCATTTTTTAAATTAAAAAATAAAAAAACTGTCATACATGATCGTTGGGTCTTACATTTGACGAGATGTGCATAAACCTGAAACCTTAACAATTCTCAAATCAAAATTTTCAAAAAGTCATATGTCAACTTGAAATTCACAATAACTAGAACCATATAATTAAGTAAAAACTGACAGTATTCATTATATAAACAAGAAAGCACCAATAGTGATGCGAACGCCAGATTGCTATATTTTATCCCAACACTATAAGATGAAATGGGGGATAGTTTTGGTAAAAGGCATGCCAGAGTTATGGTGTTTGTAACACAGTAATGAACATAATTGCCAAGTTTGAACGTTTTCTGTACATTGTTGTTGTTGTTTTTTTTCGAATATGACTGGGCATTCAACATTTTAACCGTTAAAATGTTGATTTGTTTGTTTGTTTGTGTTTTACATCATTTTCAACACTTGTAAGGTTATATGTGACAGTCGATATATATAAAAAAAAATATGGTAAAGGCATACCACCCAGTTTTCCTGGGTAGAACCAATACTGTACACCTCCCGCCATCCATAAGAATCGACACTTCCTCACAAGTAACATTATCCACTGTTGAGATTTAGAGTTTAAACTATGTTCAATGTTTCAGTAGTTACAAAACGTTTAATTATATACATGTAGCAGGTAATGTGAATCATTCCCAGCACCGTTTAGGCATCTCATGTCAAGTTTTTCTAAAAACGAATCCGGGAAAATATGGACCGTTCTTATCGTAAACTACATTGGAAATCAACAGGTAACGGTTTACTAAAAAAGCATATGTGTGAAACAATCCTTTATTTAAGTTCTATCATTTAGTTAGAATCCCCCATCAAATATACTGTTGAAACTACACCTCCAATCGCTGTACAAGGTAAAGGATTAGGTTCTCAAATGTGTAGCAAGTGTTTATATCATCTTGCATTCAATATAGCATTATCAGTATGTTGCCAATCCCACGTATCACACGTTATCAAATTTGTTTCCAAAAACGGTTACAACTGTGACATGTGTATATTATCTCAATCTTTAGTTGTGTTGTCATTATCGTTTATTTGTTAAAAAAACAACCCATCATGTCATTTTTATTATGGTTAATTACCTGCCGTTTTAAAACAATTTTAAGTCTTGTGTTTTCGGTGGCGTAAAAGCCTTGCAGGGATCGCATGCTCGCTTCGTATGATGTTAAAATGGTATAAAGATACTCTTGTGTGATTTCTTGATTAAAAACTGTCTGTCCTGTTTGTTGTCAATAATAGATCAATATTCACAAGTATATAACAACACGTTACAAATAACATTTAAGATTATGATTCTGTCAGGAAATCATGTTGCTGTAAACTGATAACAAAAGACGCACATAATTAGAACCTTCAACGTAGCATAACTGAAACAATAACATATTCGCTATAATAATAATAAATGCTAATTTTACCACAGTACGTTTTCTCCACCCACAATAATGTCAGTTTTACAGCAACATATGTTCCTGCAGTAGTAAAAGGAGAGTAATAGTGACAACAGTAGTACACATCATGATTTTACTGAAGTTATCATAGCACACGTCCTCAAATGCATTTATAAAACATTTAATTACACGTAGGTTTCGAATGTAATTTGTTGTATAACAATCAGAAAAGGAAAGGAGTATTATTTTTTAAAGTATAATTCTGTAGGAGTGACCAACTGACGGTACTCATAACAAATTGCGTGTGGCTTCAGTTACTCGATTTAAATCTGGGGACTCACTTTTACTCTATTTATTTCAAATGTGAATATAGCTTCTATAACAACATGTATCCTATAAACAACGGAAACTTTAAACTATAAAACAATAAAAAGATGTATCATGCAGATATGCACTTTTCTGCCTAATAAAAGGGTGACCTAATACATTTTGCTTTATTAGGCACTGACCAATAAAGCAAATAAATGCGGAATCCATCGGCGTTTATTGTACGTAACGTTATCTGACGTCATGTACGTAACGTTATCTGGCGTCATAAAACAAACAAAAAACAACAAAATGGCGGCGTCTTCGATAAGCGTAACATTCTGCGAAGTAGATAATAATAGTAATTCATACAGAAAATGTGGATAATCTTCATGATAAATAGAATATTATGTCAGTGCCTTTTACTATCAATTTTATTAGGTTCGGCACGCAAACGCAGAATGGCTCGGGAGAGCCTCGGCATTCTTCGTTTTCTAAGCCTCGCCTAATAAACTTGATAGCAAAAGGAACTGCCATAATATCCCTTATCTCTCTACAGTCTATCATTACGCTTCAAGTTTCTCTTGTTCCATGACTGGACAACCTCGTGGGACTCTTTGAAAGCACCTTCTGAACCCACAGGTTTTCTAGTCGTACCCAGACGTCATTATTAGAGATTTTCTTGCGACGGGATGTACTTTTATTACCACTGTCTTGTCGTTTTGGTCGCTAAAGACAGGATAATAGAGAGGTTCACATAAAATCGAGATAAGCTAACCAATAGTACGTATGACCTACTTACCATTCCAAGTCTACAACAAGTTCGTCACCGCTCTTCTTGTTGTGCGGTGTCCTGTTAATTTTATATTTAATTTTCGCTTTTGATTTTGTTTGTTATACAGAGTGGACCTACGGTGTCATTGCATTTGGGTGCTTGGTTTCTATAATGTAAGTTTTCTCATTTTACCTTTTTTTTTACAAATATGTCATGAAAGTAGTATCCAAAACGGGATGTTGCTAGACAGCCACACCAATTGTGACGTAACTGAATCTCATCACCTCACCTACGTGTTGAAACTGCCCAGTATTAAATACATGCAAAGAAAAGTAGAACAAGATTTGTAGCATTCACAAAATGCAGTCTACCGAAAACACGCATTCAAAACAACAACAGCTGAATACAGGATAATAGCGAGGTAGTGTACACATAAAATCGATTTAAAGGGACAGACGGCGATCTGGATTTTTTAAAAACTCATGGCGTCCCGTTAGTTTTTCTCTTAACTTGCATTGTTTCAATCACCAATATTAATTGTTAGAATAGTTCAAAGCAAATTGTTTTTACACATAATTGACTTTTGATAATATTGCACCAATAATGTATTTAAAAAATTTGTAAAATAAGGAAGGAAATAGAATTCTCATTTTTTTTATTTAATTATATGCAAGCAGTTTTAAAGTCAAAATGATACAGTATTAATAAATCGTTGTACTAATTTAAATGCCTGATATAAAACTCAAGATTGCCATGTGTCCCTTTAAGCTATTCAGTATGCCTTATTGCCTTATGACCGTTCCGAGTCGGTAACCATTCGTTGTGTTGTGTATTGTCCTTTTCATTACACATTTAATTTGCTCCTTTGTTTGTGGTGCAGTGCGGACCTACGGTGCCTTTGCGATTGGGTGCTGTGATTTCTATAGAACCCTTTTTTCATTTTTATATATTAACGTTTATTTACAATATGGCATAACTGTACATTATAACTTTCTCACTTTTATAAATATTACCCTTCTCGGCCAATTACCGACCCCCTTCCACATGTATGAGATATATACGGTACAGTATCTTAGATGTTAAAAGTCTCAGAAACACGGCTTTATCGATTTTGGACTTGATGACTGTCATCAAAATGGTGTGTCCTTCATCAACTCCTATGACTGCATCAGGTTCATCTAATTGCCATTCAACAAGACAAGCGTCGTTCCGACCACGAATCAATACAGTAGACTTATTACTTTAGTCCTTTGGGATTTTCGAGTCCAGTCATTGTGGATTTAAAGTAGTGTAACGCTTCAGCGCGTGCTAGGGGGCGTGGGAGGTCGTGCACTCTGTATTACCTCTCATGAACAGACTAAGTAAAACCAAGTATGCTACTTTTCTTGTGTTCCTTGTTTTCAAGGGATCCCTTTTTCAGCATGTATTGACATATACACTAGCGTTCATTTAGTACTGTGTGGCGGCCGTTAAAAAGTTGCCCGGACTACAAATCAGAAATGTTATTATTTACTGGTCCTTTGGGGTCTTCGAGCCCAGTAATTGTGATTTTAAGGTACACTAACGCTTAAGCTTGTACAAGTGATTGGTAGAACAGACTTAATAAAAAACGAGTATTTTACTTTTCTCTCTTCTTTTTGACCTTTGCTTTCAAAGGATCCCTTATTCAGTATATACTGGCATTCACATTAACGTTCGTTTAGTACTGCGTGGTGGTTGTGTCGCTGCGTATCAGTAGAGTTATTACTTTTTAGTCCTTTAGAATGCACGATCCCAATATATGTAGCTTCGATTGCAAAGTAGAAAACGGCTTAAGCCTGTCCTAGTTGCCTGTGGTGTTGCACCTTATCATATAATGATGAAGTTTCCCTCTTTGTTTATTTATTAATTTAGTGTCTTTCTGTCGTTCTGTATATCTTCGATAGAAGGTGCATCTGTATCAGATCATCAGAAACCATACCAGAATCTCGGCAAACTTCAAACCTTTTTAGAAGAACTGTTTCAGACGTTTGTCTTGAAAACAAGCAAGCGTCGCAGATGATCTAGTCTAGTATATCTGATAAGTCTATTTAGTCTAGAAACACTACCTGTTTGTACAACAAGGTCGTGCGCTATTAAGGAAATTATTAGTTGGTGTCGGTTTAGACAGATTGACACCTCTCTAGACACCTGGCGCAAGCCTACACTCCTACACAAATATAAACCTGTCTGTCTTTTGTAAAAACAGCACTGTATAAAGTATATTAATTCAATTATAAAGAAATAAAACTTTGTCAACCCTTTTATGCTTGTGGTGTCGCATATTGCTGCTACGTATCTTTGTGTAATTGTTTAATGTTTTGGATTGCTTGCTTTTCGTGGAATGCTTTCAGCGAAGTTACTGCGTTTCCATATATAAAGCATGTTAATACCGCTAATTCTAATCGTATGTTATCATTTTTCAGTACTAATTGGGTCTCCTGCTTGAAATACCTATACTGAGCAAAATAAATTAAGCTCATAAACAAAGACGTGTATGTTCGGGGTCAATGATAAAGTGACATAGATATGACCAATATTAATGCTACAAAGTCATTTGTAAACAAAGTCGGTGATAAAAATAAAACAAATATGATGGGAACATACTTTTATAAGTAATCGAAAATCGTTCTGATATCAATGAAAAAAGTGGTAAATTTAAAGTTACTAAATTTGGAAAATATTTGTTTGAGAATAACAATCTTTTGTAAACACATTTCAGCCTTGTTTAAACAATGACATAATGGACAATTCTTGTCAATGCCAAACAATACATTTGTTCAAATCAATATGTTTATATAATGAAATAATTGTTTTTTAATATATGAGCGGTGGTTCTGATACTTCGCTTAGAAAATAATAAAATAACAAACAATTTTGAAAATCACATCTTAGCATTTCCAATAACTACAAACTCTTATTTCAATGTTCATATGTTTAATCTATTTCCCTGAAAAGTCGTGCTAAACATTTTCTTTTTTGTTCAGTATATTACAATTTGTATTGATGGGTAATCGAGTATCATACCAAGTGTTTGATGGTGTGCGTTGTTGATGATAACACTCGTAAATACCAGTGGAAATATATAGCCTTTTACCGCAATTTTATACTTACCATCACATTTATATTAAGCTGTTTTTGTATTATAATAATGACTCATCAAAATTTGAATTGTTGATATTCGTTCACTTAGAAACCGTCACCCTCAGAAATGCCCAAAGCCAGGTACGACTTACAAATGTCATTAACTTCTATCCATGCATTCCTTGTAAAGACGAAATACTTGCCAATTGCAAAATATGTCTATCAAAGCAAACACAGAAATGTTAGTTGACTTAGAGCATTATCTATAGCTAGAAGGTTAACTTATCGAACTTCATCAAAGTGAGATTGATTTTATCACTTGTTATAATAGTTAGCAGAAGGCGGTTGACACAAACAGTGACATGGTTCAAATACATAAAAGGTTCAAAGAACTATCGACTATTAACGTACTTAGTACAACATTAAAAGCGTACTTCACAGGACACCGCATGGGTTTACTTGTCAATATGTTCTTATGACTTTCAACAATTCTAGAATGATGATTTTAAAACGTTTTGCAGATAATTTAAAGGCATAAAATGAAACAACTGACGAAATATTCAGAAGCCATATAACTTAGGCAATTCCGCAATTCGATACAGAATAGAATTAAACAGAAAGAATGTATCCAAAGTCTCCGAGACGGCGACAGTTGTGATCGAACGGATGGACACACAAGTTTTACCTTTATAATATACTTGAACATCCCCATGTTCGATGCTTAAAACATATTTGTTTTGAAAAACTAATGAGAAAATATGCGTGTACCAGGCCTAATATTCATCAAACTATTGAGCACAAAATCAAAATCTCAAATTTTTTTAAAATAAAAATAAAAACAATTTTACAAGCAAATTACTATATTTGATTACAGAAACGAGTAATTTGAAAGGTAATTTAACAGAAAATGTTTGAAAACCACAATTCTTACCCATACTTTTATGATTATAGGGTTTGCAAAAAAATAAGATTTTGAGTCTGAGTCTGATTCTTGTGCTCAAAAGTTTGATGAATTTAGGCCCTGGTAACAGTAGATATAAAAGTCGAACAGGATATGTAGCATACAAGGACCACAATCAATCAAATACACGTTCAGAAACAAACAACGATTACAAAGATGAATAAAAGGCAAGATATGACATCACACGAGTAAAATGGTTGACAATGGGGCTTCCTTTATTCATATGT
Organism: Cyrtodaria siliqua; assembly: GCA_037043455.1. Taxonomy (NCBI): domain Eukaryota; kingdom Metazoa; phylum Mollusca; class Bivalvia; order Adapedonta; family Hiatellidae; genus Cyrtodaria; species Cyrtodaria siliqua. The sequence goes on along the minus strand of JAWPHD010008890.1, from coordinate 16,941 downwards.
ACATGATCATCTCTGTGGTATACTTGTATCTCTTGTCAATGTTGCAGAATCGTTCATGGGTATCCGATGAGGATCGGGAATTCCAGCAAGAGATACAATAATTTTAAAACAGTTATACCGAGTGTTGGAATTTTCCTATCTGAATCGGATACCCATGATTGGTTATTTTTATTGCATATCAATTAAATTCTGCGCATTGACGTCGCCAAACTACTAACGTGTTGCATGTTTATTTACACAATGACGTCATGCAACTGTCATTGTTGATATCAGCGCGCGACCTTATCCACTTAACCAGTATGCAAGAATGAGAGCTTAACCCATAACCCGCTAAGAACGACAATAAATGCCTTTACTGCCATTGTAAACCCAGATCAGCCTGCGAGTAACTCACATAAATGGAATGGTCTTAATTCAAAGAAGGAACAGTCCATTATATATATGTAGCGGGTTTAGGGTTAAACTCCTAGTGGCCTTTTTGGTTTCGGATGGCTGCGTTTGGTGAATGGGGCACTTCCTATTTCACTTTTGCACAACACAGCATGTATGCACAACACAGCATGTATACATAACACAGCATGAATGCAGAACACATCATGTATGCATAACACAGCATGTATATATAACACAGCATAACACAGCATGTATACATAACACAGCATGTATATATATGTATATATAACACAGCATGAATGCATAACACATCATGTATGCATAACACAGCATGTTTGCATAACACAGCATGTATGCATAACACAGCATGTATAGGATCCAGTGATGTTCGCATCTAAAGACTATTATCATCTCAAAAGAAGCGTATCGTCCACTTAAATAGTACGATTACAAATGTTTGTTATGTTTAAATTACAAAATTCAATCACAGATTTTACAACATGCAAAACAAATCATCGTTATATGTATATGGGTTATCAGATTAACCTAGTATATATTACTCATATCCCATTGGCAGATTGAACTCCATTCTTTTTTTCCTCGGATAGTACATATTTACCCAGTTAAATTACAGTTTCTGTAATTGAAACCTCAGCATGGCGGATTGTTTATTTTCAGACATCCTTCTGAAAGTCCACACCATTTGACTCTCAAAATGTCCTACATACACGATATATATGCAAGAAGTCCGATTTAGTTTGTCACCAGTGCATCTTTTTTTTATCTGTTTACACTGTGCATATATTCAGAATAAACATATGCCTTATGCCTCATATCTACTTTACCTCTGTGTTGATACTCTTAAATGACATAATCCTAAGAAAAACAATTCTTGCTATTTGTGACAACAGACCACATACAATCAAACATCAGCTGAACATTACAATAAATACTGTTCATGAGGGGTAATGTATAGTGCAACAACTCTCACGCCTCCCAGCACTGGCTTAAGCGATATTCTACTTTAAAGCCACAAAGATTGGACTTGATGATCCCAAATGACCAGTAAATAATAACACTACTAATCTGTAGTCGGGGCGACATTTTACGATCGCCACACAGCACTAAACAGACGCTAGTGTGACTGTCAATAATTACTGAAAAGGGGATCTCTTGTAAGCAACAAACGCAAACAAGAGATAAAAGTAGTAGGCGCGGTTTAAATGCGGTTTTATTGAGTCTGTTCATGAGGGGTAATGTATAGTGCAACACCTCTCACGCCTCCTAGCACCGGCGTAAGCGATATTCTACTTTAAAGCCACAAAGATCGGGCTTGATGATCCTAAATGACCAGTAAGTAATAACACTACTGATTTGTAGTCGGGCGACTTTTTACGGCTGCCACACAGCACTAAACAAACGCTAGTGTGAATGTCGGTAACAACTTAAAAGGGGATCCCTATTCTTGAGGAAAACACATGACAACTAGAAACTGTAGATTTGTCTTGACACCGTGACCATTTTACGTAGCCTCATACTATCCATAATTAAATCTAACCGGTCTGTAACCTTCCGCTAGGGTAAACACAAGTAGGGTCCGTGCCACTTCGCGGCTGTCTAACAAAATGACACATCGTAAGGAGGTGTCAAACTGTGGCAGCTGCTTTTAATACATTTACAAGATCATCTTTCTAATATCATTGTTACTGTACTCCTCAAAATAATTTAAGGACCATCCCTGCTTTATTTCAATAAGATTAAAGTTTGCATTATCGCACAAGGTTAAATACATATTGCATTCCAAAATTGAAACTGTTTCGTGTCTCTATATTCTTTAGGAATATTTTACACTAAAAAAAGTAATTGAAAATTGAGATTTTAAAATTTCAATAAAATGCTTTTTTTATTGATTCCTTAACAAACAGCTGTCTCCATTTTGTTTAGAATTACTTTACAGATAAGCATACAGTGCCACATATGCAACTAGGTCTTGAAAAATTTCATTTTGGGTGTGATAAAAATTCAGCGTTTTTCAAAACATTTCAGTGTATGCATTTAAACTGTCAAAAGCTAATCAAGTTCAGGGAAAATTAGAATTTCGCGTCCATAGTTCCAAAAAGGTCGGACTCTTTTTTTAATTAACAGTAAATTGTATATCAACATTTTGTTCTTTTATCTAATTCAGAAAATCTGACAATGTTCAGTTTAATGCAACATTGCTTACACATTCTGTGTAACCGTTTGAAAATGGTATGTAGTCAATTTCACTGGTAAGCATATGAAGAAATATTCTGGCGTTCCTTAACTCATTTTGAAGAGTATATTTAATAACACAATTTTAGAAATATGATCTTTTAAATGGAGTTCTTGCGAAGTGTTATACTGTTTATTAACACTTGATCAGTTCGACAACACGGTGCTTAAATCGTATGTTAGATATCGAATACCAGTTTAAACTGCTATAAAATGATACATTAAACTTAAAAAGAGCAATTGCCCCAATATGTTCTAGTTTTTACTGAGGACGAGGTATATAGACACAATATAAACGGCTTTAATCAGCCAGGCCAAACCCCAAAACTGGAGCGTCGACTAAGAGTTGCCAACTCATAATTCATTTTACATATTCAATCAAAGAAACCTTGAATAAACCCATACTTTTAATTTAATTTAATTATTATATGACCTTAATGCCTGCATAGAGTTTTGATAAACGGTTCTGTAGTGTATTTTTGCCATTATTCGGCGGGTAAATTCACGGATAGAATGTTTATATTCGTCCATATATAACCATTTTGTTTATGAGCTCCGCTGCCTAGTGTGTCAGAGGATATATCTGGGCGGGCATTTCTTTATTCAGGTCTCACACCTCTATTATCTCCCTTGAAAGCTCACGGACCTAGAGACAAAAGGAAAACAGAAAATAATTCTAATTTTTTCTCTATTTTAGGCAATTTTTAATTTGACAAAGAGGTTTTTCTTTGCTTCAGCATACATCTGCAGTGTAAAAGACTCATGATACAGAAAATCCCACGTTGATATGAAGTTGCATTCCAAATTCATAAGCATTTGACCGAGGCACCACAAAGTCAGCTAGATAGTGTATGAATTTGGTATTTTGCATAGAGGTTGCATAAATATGAGCGAGGAAAAAAACCAACCTGGCTAATGTTTGTATTTTTTTGTTTTATTTTACAGATCTAAGCAGTCCTGAAGATATTAAATCAACAACAAGGTCTGCTGGGACGTTTTGAAGGTCATGTGTTGGAAACAGCTATACAGTAACCCTATGTGAAATTAATTGTGGTGTGAGACCTTCACACCGTCACGTTTTACTGAGACGACATTAGCTTAAGTGTGAGGTTTCACCCTAGAACCCTGTTTAAATCGTTTCCACAAACCGTACCAAGGCGATAACCCTAATGTCAACCCTTTTAAGTTTGTGGTGTCACATACCATGCCTCCTATAAATAACAATTACGGAAATTAACGAAGAGTTCCGGTTCCACTTGTTTTGTTTGTATGACGTAACGTCGTCTTGGCGTTCTCGTGCAAACTGGTGTAAAAAGGCGCGAATCATTAGAAATATTAATTAAATATCATTTTAAATTATGTAATATATAGTTTAATAACCAGTGTTTTTGAGATACTGAAAATATCTCCCTCAGTAGAGAAATGGCCCCGATATAAGAACCGCACTCGTTCTTATATCGGGGCCATTTCTCTACCTCGGGAGATCTATATTTCCCGTATCTCAAAAACACTGGTTATTAAACTCTATTTATTGATCATGTTCATGAGAGGTAATATAAGGTGCAATACCTCTCACGCTTCCAAGCACTGGCTTAAGAGCAATCTCATTAAAATCGTATCCTAATTACTCTTTGATACTCTCCGCTATTGGTAGCGAACAGTATGGTAGCGTGATAAAGGGTCTGATTTTAATAGCAATCTCATTACATCATATCCTAATTACGCTTTGATACTCTCCGCAAATGGTAGCGAACAGTATGGTCTGAATTTTATGAGATTGGCTTAAGCGGTTAGCCACAAAGATTGGGCTTGATGATCCCAAAGGACCAGTAAGTAATAACACTAACTTAAGTTTGCATTTGTTTCAACCTTTAATACGTGGTGGTGATATGTAGGCCTACTGTGTGTCATTCTGACAAAGTAGCTCATTCATACTGACGTCCGTACTCCTACTCGACTTATCAAAACAGATGTAATTACAAATGCAATTAAACGCAATTAAAGTTAGATACGTTCTATCGTATACTGATGATACCGGCTTTACTCTAGATATCAGTCCGCTGTAGTAATCAAAGTGCAGTACTAGGTTTCGGTGCGTATATAACTGAGTTTTTGTGATGACAAATAGACCCACGATTAAAACCAAACAGATGAATTGACCACAGTCAGCCACAATACGTATCTTTATGTGTCTTTCTTTGAAGAAAAAAAAATGTGACCCACTCATCATCCATTCCAGGGAAAACACGTTGCATCTCTGTGGTGTAGTCAAAAATAGTGCGGAGAAAAAAAATGGTTTCGCTGTCTTTAGATATAAAATACAATTTTTTCTAAACGAAAACTATTGTGTATAAAGTATATTCTATTGAAACAAACGGTCTGATTGGCAGAAAAAGTATATGGACGAAAACTATTGTGTATATAGTATATTCTATTGAAACAAACGGTCTGATTGGCAGAAAAAGTATATGGTATGTCCGATGTCTAAAGCATACGTAAGCCTCCTTTGGATTGGATGAGAGGCCAGGTGGGAAATTCAATTATGTTTACTTGAATTAATAATTTATTTCTGATTATTATTTAGAATAGCTTTCATTGATATAATTTGATTCTATGATATGGCAGAGTAAAAAGGAAAGTATATTATTTTCATAAATTTGTTTGGGGATTCCCTAAAATTGTAGGGTCATGACGTTCGAACGCATGGAAGTGGCATTAATAATAGGTCAACACCTGAAAAGAACTTCCTTTTTACATGTATTGTATCTAAGTTGCATCTGTGCATCAGGATTAGCAAAAGCAAGCCTGGGGTTTTTGTTTGCATGTCAGATGGGAAAACATTAAACAGTAAGTCTATGGAAAAGGCAATAGTGGTCTATGACCATTAGTCTAATTAAAGCAGGGTCCCAATGATCAGTACATGAAAAATGTTTATTAATAAATGCAGACAATTCTCAAGTTTTTGCGTCTGTGTGATCAAGATCGATTCAGGACGTTTCGGCACCAAACCATTTCGACACCTAGACGAATCGGCACCTAGACGTTTCGGCACCCATTTATATTTGACTATTATAATGAAGTAAAGAAGTAAAGAAATTAAATATTTTCTATAAGATCACTTGTAATTCATTTAAAATGCAAAGTCGATTGCCTTAACGGCAACTCCGAAGCGGTTTTGAGCCTGAATACAACTAAAACATGAACATAAATAGGGCCCATATGATAATCACTTGTAAAATTTAAGTAAATATGACTTTTATTTTATATTGTAGCATGGTCACTGAAATTCCCTTTGTAATAGCTCAGGTGTAAATCGTTTAATTGAAAATACTTGAATATGTTCCCTTTAGCATGTATAGTAATGTTTACCTAAGACCAAATAAAAACTTATCTGTATTCATACAGTATCTTTTAATTCTTAACTTTACCTTCCTGTCATCTCCAGATCGTCGACTACAGGTGTGTGATTTGAACAAAGCCTCCACAAACTAACCCATTATTAAAAACCGTCTACATATAACGCATGCGTTATACCTTTCATGTTAACTTTAATTCATCATAATGAGTGTTGTTAAAAGTAGACACGGAAGTCGAAACGGAAATGTAGCATCCACTGAACGCAGCCACAAAAACACGCATCCGAAACAAATATCCACTGAACGCAGCCACAAAAACACGCATCCGAAACAAATATCCACTGAACGCAGCCACAAAAATACGCATCCGAAACAAATATCCACTGAACGCAGCCACAAAAATACGCATCCGAAACAAATATCCACTGAACGCAGCCACAAAAACACGCATCCGAAACAAACATCCACTGAACGCAGCCACAAAAATACGCATCCGAAACAAACAACCACTGAACGCAGCCCCAAAAACACGCATCCGAAACAAATAACACTTACAAGGAAAAATAAATGTGTGATACCACAACTATAAAGGAGATGACAACAGGGATACGCCAAGGAATGGTTGGTGTCACAAGCAAAACATAAAGTGACATCATTCAATGGAGAGGTTCTCTCTTATATGATGTATGACTCTATGGTTGTATTAGGCCTGTAACCTGTACACAATAACATGGAGTGTAATTAACAGGTATCTAAATTAGGAGACTAATTTACTAAATATACTTTAATAGACCATCTGGAGTCCATGAATTACTAAAACTGTCAAAGGTCATCAGGTATATGGCATTTCTATTTTAGAAATATAGACTTGAATTGAATGTTGTTTGACGGCTCATCAACTTCCCTTAGCCTCGTCCGTCGGATGGGGACGTAAACCGGGCGGTCCCGTGTATCAGTATATCCTCCGAGCACGTAAAAGAACCATAGGAATCTATTCGATAATAAGAGTAGGGCAGGTTCATATGTATCCCCGCTCTCTGGGGCGGCTCTAATAACCTATACTGTGTTGATGAATTGAATTGAATGTTGTTTAACGGCTCATCAACACAGTATAGGTTATTTAGAGCCGCCCCAGAGAGAGGGGAAGGATACATAGGAATCCGGGAACCCGCCCTACTCTTATTATCGAATAGATTCCTATGGTTCTTTAACGTGCTCGGAGGATAGACCGATACACGGGACCGCCCGGTTTACGTCCCCATCCGACGGACCAGGCTGAGGTAAAGTGTCTTGCCGAAGAACACACCGACGGAACTCAGTGGCACCACGGAGGATTGAACCCGGGGCATCCGGTTACAAATCCGCAGCGCTACCGACTGCGCCACGCCAGCCCTCAAATATAGACCTTTTAATTAATATGTGTTTACAACTTTTATGGAGAAAAAAAATCGCGTTTTTATGGCTCTTGACGTAAGTCGTTTGCATATTCAACGAAGAAGGCAACACTGGTGAGTTTCGTTCTTGCTTAACTTGTAAACATTGGCGGCATTGGGAAATGCTAAAGTCTTGAAGATGGAAATGTCTACATTGAGACACATACCAAACACTCTTATGTATGAGGCAGCTTAATTACCAGTAATCTAACGTCTACCTATTGGAGTCAATACTCTTACCGCGTTGTTTCCAGTAAATGTTCAACGTGATAGTTATTACGCTCTTCCGTAGCACATGAGCTTCCACGCCGAGTTGAACAATATCAGTTTCGGTCAACATTCCAGTCAAGACAACACACAGCTCGATAATGTATGCGAAGCAGGCAGTAACCTAGAATAGTGTGCGTGTCTATGAATGCGCAGTGACATAATTAAAATGTGCATGTCTATGAATGCGCAGTGACATAATTAAAATGTTCACGTCTATGAATGTGCAGTGACGTAATTAAAATGTGCATGTTTATGAATGCGCGGTGACACAATTAAAAGCAAACGGCGTCGCTGGTTTAGTGAATGAATGAATGAATGAATGAATGAATGAATGAATGAATGAATGATCTATTGTGATGTAGAGTGATTGCAGCTTAATTACATTTAAAGAGTATTCCGGATGCCAGCTCTAATTTAACAGGTATTCCGGATGCCAGCTCTAATTTAATCAGTATTTCGGATAATTTAATAGATATTCCTGATGCCAGTTCTATTTTAATAGGTATTACGGATGCGCGCTCAAATATAAAGAATATTATGGGTGCCTGCGAATAGGGAAGTGACTGTCGTTATAATGAAAGTGTGCAGTAAGTGTGGACGTGTGAGTTTATTTATATATCAGGTTAACATCTCCGTCATTATTATGTATATTTATCATATGTGTATCATATGTGTATAGGTGAGTTTCCTTTGATGATATATAGATTTTCAGTTCATAGATATTACATAAATATTCCGGATTGTTCATATACGGGTAATAGTTTGTTCAAGTGTCACAAGTCTACATATTCAACGCAATCATAAACGTTTTAATAATTGTATGAACAATAAGATTTCGAGCAGTTATCGGTCTACTAGACACTGTATATCATTCATATAATGTTTAATGTACATAAAAATAAACAATTTACCTGAGTACCTGGGGATATTAAAAACATCTCACTGGCTATAAGAACGAGAAAAGTATAACGCATGCGTTATATGTAGACGATTTTTAATAATGGGTTAGTTTGTGGAGGCTTTGTTCAAGTCACATACCTGTAGTCGTCGATCTGGAGATGACAGGAAGGTAAAGTGAAGAATTAAAAGATACTGTATGAATACAGATAAGTTTTTATTTGGTCTTAGGTATACATTATTATACATGTTAAAGGGAACATATTCAAGTATTTTCAATTAAACGATTTACACCTGAGCTATTACAAAAGGAATTTCAGTGACCATGCTACAATATAATATAAAAGTCATATTTACTTAAATTTTACAAGTGATTTCATATGGGCCCTATTTATGTTCATGTTTTAGTTGTATTCAGGCTCAAAACCGCTTCGGAGTTGCCGTTAAGGCAATCAACTTTGCATTTTAAATGAATTACAAGTGATCTTATAGAAAATATTTAATTCCTTACTTATTTACTTTATTATAATACTCAAATATAAATGGGTGCCGAAATGTCTATAGACGTTTCGGCAAAAAATAAAATAGATTCCGAAATGGTTTGATGCCGAAACGTCTAGGTGCCGATTCGTCCAGGTGTTGAAATGGTTTGGTGCCGAAACGTCCTGCGTCGATCTTGATCACACAGACGCAAACACTTGAGAATTGTCTGCATTTATTAATAAGCATTTTTCATGTACTGATCATTGGGACCCTGCTTTAATTAGACTAATATAATATATACACAATAGTTTTCTTTTTGGAAAATATACATTATACCGTCGTTTAAAATCTTATTTCAAAATATCATTTCATTTGCACAACATCAAATAAAACAAGCACAATTGATTATTGTGAAAACCCGGTTTTGAATAATCGATATACAAGTGCATGTGAGAATTATTGGAACTATATACATGAGGCGTTCTTAAATTCCTTAAGTATAATTAGTAATACGAAGAAGAAGAAGAAGAAGAAGAAGAAGAAGAAGAAGAAGAAGAAGAAGAAGAAGAAGAAGAAGAAGAAGAAGAAGAAGAAGAAAAAGAAGAAGAAGAAGAAGAAAGAAAAAATAGAAGAAGAAAAAAGAAGATTGATTGATTGAATTTGGTTTTACAACGCACCAACACAATAAAGGTTATCTGGCGCCTAACAGGAATGAACATGCCAGGCTATCCTCCATTTACATCTAGATAACGTATGGAGAATGGGCCTAGAACCTTCTAACCAGCAGAACTGCAGAGTTGCTGCAAATTATATTGTAGACACTCCACTTACGATGGAGCCACGTTTCAACAGAAAAAAGAAGAAGAAGAAATTGTATTGCCTTAAACTATAAAGCATATTTATAATAAACGCAAAGAATGTACAGTCAGTGTTAACCATAACAAGTGAAGAGATAAAATTCTTAATATATCTTAATACCATATATTAGGACGATATGTCACCATCAAATAATTAATAAACGCAAAGAATGTACAGTCAGTGTTAACCATAACAAGTGAAGAGATAAAAAATATATATAATTATATCTTAATACTATGTATTAGGACGATATGTGTCACCATCAAATAATTTGTAAACAACATTTAATTGTGTACAGTAGTTTACGCCCTTAATTAACTAATAAATACTCCTACAACTTGGTGGTTTAGTGCAACGAAAACGGATATATGTATATCAACAGATACTTCCAATTAATAAGACGTTGACACTATCTTTCTTCAAACAATTTATTTGGTTTAATAAGTGTAAACCTATTTCAAACACTAAAGCAAGCTAACACGTAATTAATAAGCGTCGTTTGATAGTGTATAGAGTGATTAATTCGTGTACAGATGGGGAGGATAAGACATGACAAATGTACTACAAAAATGCGCACTGCATGAACTCCAGTGGTCGTGTGTGCAATGGTACGACTGGTAAAATAATGAATGGATAGGCTACTTGAACTGGCTATATATGTATATGTGTATATACGGCGGTGACACTGATAAAAGACATAGTTCAAATACACTGCTCAAAAATATTAACGGATCGCTTCTCGTTACGCGTTAAATGCACCATGTTGACAGCCCGGCTTTTCCTAAATGCCTTTCTGTACAAATCCGGTTTTTATGCCAAATGCTTATCAAGACATTAAGCTTTTGTTGCAAATCAGAATTAAAGTCCTTCCGATCCTGTGAAGTGTCACGGACAAACATTTGTAAATTTTCATTTTCACAAATGGTGCATTTAACACGTAACCATATGGAAAATCGACAAGCGATCCGTAATATTTTTTAGCAGTATATATACAGCGGCGGCACAGTGATCACAAACACGGTTCATTGAAGGTTAACTTGAAACTGACATTTAGTGAACATTTAGTGAACATTGGTGTGTACCTTATATCAAGTATACCAAGGTCTACCACGGTTTCTAACAGAAACACCATATAGTGGACACGCAGTAGACATGATTTATTGAATGTTAAAGAAAGTTCAAGTCATATCATATTGTATATTTGTCGATTATATATATATATATATATATATATAGGGAGAAATATTTGTGAACTACCAAGGACAGACAATCTTCGGACGAACTACGGCAGGGCGCCTAGCTCAGAAATCAAGCGTATGCATTCACTCCCTAAAAAGTATAGCTGCAACACACGTTGATGAACTGTATCTCTACATCATAACACACTCGTCTGGAGTCACAATTAACAGATAGACGCATACATACATACAATTATAGCTCATATGAGTGGGCCACATTTAAGCAATCAACCACACACAGCTATATTGTGGATTATATATAGGATTTTTCACGGGTTCTTAAAGTACCCGTCATTGAATACGCGTAAACGAATTATGAGATGGTAACTCTTTATTAAAGGGACACACGGCAATCTTAAAGTTTTTATCAGGCATCAATGTTAGCTTCTCTATTTATTTATCAAGTAACATCTTGGCTTAAACCTGCAGTATCATTAAAAAAAAAAAAATCGTTTTCATTTTTTTTCGTTATTTTACAAAAATGTTGAAATTTATTCTTGGTGCAATATTATCAAAAGTCTGTAATATATACAAAAACATTTTGGTTTATACTATTCTTATAATTATTATTAATGATTGAAATAATGCATGTTATTTAGAAAAAATAACGGGACGCCGAGAGTTATCAAAAACCAAGATTGTCATGTGTCCCTTGAATTCATCGCTTTATTTTTGGGGGGTTTGGACTTGCTGTGATCTATTTCAGATGTATATATCATATTCATAATATTATAGGTTATTGAATTTGTATGGCTAAATATTACTTGGAACGAGTTGTTTTGGCAAAGGACGACGAGCTTGCAAGTCGTCCTGCGCCAAAACAACGAGTTCCAAGTAATATTTAGCCGTACAAATTCAATAACCTTTTTATTGTATACTTTCGATCAATGTTAATTGTATGACTATTACTATTGATTGCATTTGTGTTATTTTTATAGCTTTTGATGAAATTCCTATGTTGTCATTCATTTTCATTTTGTGTGGATGATTATTTTGCGCGAAAACGACGTCGACGTCGGATGACGTCATAAAAAAAAAGCGATTTTCTAAAGTTTGTTTACCATTCGATAACGTTAAAAACAGTGGGTGAGTGACCATTTCAATTTTTTTATCAATTTCTGCCATAAAAGGTTGAAAAAAACACGTATTGTTTTGTTGACACTATAGGAAGGATTCCGTAATTTTTATTTGAAAGTAGTTCCTTATTTCTATTTCGCGGCTTTTAGCAAGCACGAGAAAAAGTTCCGGTGCAATATCAATGTGTGCAATATCATAGAATATTGCACACTTAGCTCAATGCAAACTAAACGGGACAATATGAAAATATATGAAAAGTATACAATAAAACATTTGCAAGCTCGTCGTCCTTTGCCAAAACATCTTGTTCCAAGTAATATTTAGCCATACAAATTCAATAACCTATAATACAAGACAGATGCCAAAATTAAAAGCCTGTTCATTTTGCCTCATGATGACTGGTTTATCTAGTGCTCAAATCTTTCATAATATCAAAATGTGTTTTGATTGTTGACATTGACGATTACAAATAAAAAAAAATCTAACATCTACACACAGTTCGTTTATTTTTATCATATTCATTCCCCTTACTGTTTTCTTATGTCACTGTTCTGACCGGCTTGTGAGCGTCTCCGTGGCCGAATGGTTAACGACGTTGCGTTGTAAACCTTTGCCTCTCACCGCTGCGGGTTCGAATCCTACTGGGAGCTCGACTTTTAAGTGAGGAAGTGTCGATTCTTACTGATGGCGGGAGGTGTACAGTACTGGTGCTACCCAGGGAAAATGGGTGGTCTGCCTCCACCCCAAAAAATCGACCGTCATATATAACCTTACATGTGTTGAAAATGACGTAAAACACCATACATACAAACAAACAAACAAACTGACCGGCTTGTGATACTTTTTATCACTGTTTTCTTGTGTAATTACACCTATGCTAAATTTAACAGGTTTCACTGAATGGCATGATTGTGATGAAGTCACACGATATGTATAAAACAATCACATCATACAGTTGGACATATAATGTTGCCCTCCGTGTAAAAGTAAAGGGTGACATAAAGGGGGCTCCCCACCCACCCACCCTCTCTCTTTTACTATACCTAAATAATGCATGTTTGATTAAGTTGGAAGTAATATCACGACTATCCATCTAAGGAGATTTTTAGGGGAAACATAGTCAGCCCTGTCACAGATGAGGTATAGTGGTGATACAAATGGAAGCAAGTGGAAAACAGATAATGAGTTTACCGTTGGTATTTGCCACTTATTTACTTGCTTACTAAATACTTGCTTGGTTGCTTACTTGTTTGCTTCCTTCCTTCCTTGCTTGCTTCCTTCCTTCCGTCCTTACTCACTCACTCACTCACTCACTCACTCACTCACTCACTCACTCACTCACTCACTCACTCACTCACTCACTCACGCACTCACTCACTCACTCACTCACTCACTCTCAATCAATCAATCAATCACTCACGCACGCACTCACTCACTTACTTACTTGTCAAATGCATTCGTTGAAACTGGCAAGTATTTAACAAAACCTCTCTTTACGGTCATTTATTTTAAATAAATTTCAAAGTCTTTGGTGGGGACTTAAATACAATGTTGTAAATTTGCAATAAAATATATAGACTAAACCCGAAATGGTATTATGCCCACGTCTTAATACTTATTATAGTGCAAATGCAAGAAAAGCTTCTATTTATTTTTTATAACACTGCCTGTCATTTATACATTCTTTCCCACGAGTTGGATATGAAGCAAAAAACGAATACTACTAATAGGTCATGTTGTGAATTTTAAGTTTTCGAATTTATATCTGCGTTAAAAAAAGATCCTGGTTTCCCCAAATAACCTAGATTACATGCCGACTGTGGTTTAATGTTAAATGTTTCAGAAAGAATTTAACCGCAACATCATTCTTCCTGATACCATCATTATAACTATCGAGACTCAAGTTACCCAAACACCAGAAATTAAAAATAAACAGCAATGTGAACGGTAGCACCGCGGGAACCCAAATTACTGTCATTAATAACGAAAGTACTGCCCACCTTTCGACGCCCCTTTACAATCGAGTCTAGTACAACTAATTTATTTGGCAGATACTTACACACAACCAGTCATGTGGTTAAAATTGCCAACAATTAAGATTAAATGGACCAGTTTTGCACCTCGTTAACCTGCGAAGGGTTACTTGGTTCGACAGAATGGTTTACAGGTAGTCGCTTTCGATTAGGTAAAGTCTCATTCAAAAAAAGTGGGGGGGTATTTGCCAAAACTAAAATAGGAAGAAAGTGGTCCAAATTGAGGTAATTATGCAATCTTCCAAACGTCATAAAAAGGAATAGTACACATATAAGAACAAGACAGTGTTACCGGCCGTCCTAAAACACTGGCAAGTCATGCGTATAGGTGCGGTTAAAACTGGATTATCATGTCTTATCTTGTCTATTTATAAAGAATCTGCTAACTAAATAAACTTACTTACTGATCCTTTAAGGTCATCAAGCCCAATCTTTGCGGTTTTTAAACAGAATAACGATTAAGCCAGTGCTAGGGGCTTGAGTGTTGTTGTACATTATATTACCTCTCATGAACAGACTCAATAAAACCAAATCCGCTACTTTAATTTCTATCTTGTGTGTTTTCGTTGCTTCTGAAGGATCCCCTTTTCAGTATCGATTTAAGCTAACCTGTAGAATTATTGCCTACTGACCGTTCCACGTCGGTAACCCTGTCTTCACCACTTTTTATGTTAAGTATTGTCCTTTTCATTGACATTTTAAATATACTAATATTTCGGTTTATGGTGCAGTGCGGGACCTACGGCGCCATTGCGTTTGATTGCTGCGGTTTCTATTGGACCATTTTTCTTATTTTTACATCATTTGTTTGTGTTGTTTTCTTTCAGTTTAACCATACCAGCTATATCAATAACTGTCCGTGTGTCATTGTGCACATCATATAACAGTAAATTTGTTCTTCGCAGGAAGACAGCGATCGTTATGATGACATACTGTTATTGATGACCTCTTGCTAATACAGTCCTAGAAATACGAGTTTGACATTTTAAAAATTATTTTATTTTTGTATCAGATCTTTAATCTATATTTTTATATAATTAATGCCATGACAACGTATATAAAGTAACTCCTTGCAAATACAGTCCTAGAAATACGAGTTTGACATTTTGAAAATTAACACAACCTCTATATTCTTATATAAATAATGCCATGGCAACGGATAAAAAGTGATCTGACAATGTTCGTATACGTGTTGGTGTGGGACTCCTTTATTGTTTCTTACTAATTTGAGAACGCAGCAAAAGATGCTAGCAAATGTAATGAACATGTAAAACACTCTAAAAATGGAGATACATTGGAAGCAAAAACACAACTAAGGGGGGTGGGGGAATATAATATAAGAAGCAACCACTCTCACACATCCTAGAAACTTTAAAGTCACCTGTATTGGGCTCAACGATATTCTTGAGAGCATAAAACTACTGTTACGTAGCACGGTTTACACCTACAAACTACATTAGGGGTGTGTGTGTGAAGGGGGGTGGGGGGGGGGGGGGGGGTACAATATAAGAAGCAACCACTCTCACACATCCTAGAAACTTTACAGGCACCTGTATTGGGCTCAACGATATTCCCGAGAGCATAAAAATACTGTTACGTAGCACGGGGAGAGTTTTACACCTACCAAACTACACTAGTTAAGCGATGTGAATGTTGAGGGCATTGTATGTGTACGTCCTGGGGAAGACCTCTAGCCGCATATATACTCCTCAAAATAATTTAAGGACTATGTTTTGATTTGTGTCATTTTTTAAAGTGCTGTTATTGGACGATTTACTGTCTTTTCTCAATGTTTAAGATAATTTGTATTCTTTTACAATTGTTACGTTACATACAGGTATTAACCTTGTATATGAATTGAAATCCATAATATTCAAGATTGAGTAATTATTACGTTAATATGTTTTCGTGCTTATATTATACTGAGGAGTATATTTTGACTGTTTGTACTATAACTAACTGTATAATATTTACTTAGACGAACGGTGTACAATACCAATTTATATTATACACAATACCTATTCCATTTTGACAAACATGTATGCATGTTTTACGTGTCCATATACGCGTCCATAACCAGTGCACTTTAGTATATGTATATACTGTATATCAGTAAAGAAGAATAAATCAATGTTATAATTCTCATATGTGTTGACAGTTTCTCTTTTCCGTGTTCTTAAAAGAGATCTTTATATCTTTCCCTCCAAGCATAGGAACGCATAGGTCCTCGGACATTTCAATCAGATCAAAGCTTGCGTGTTATGGACAGTTTCCGAATAAAGCTGGTTCTATTAACCATGTACTGATCAAATATACGGAGATGTTCACGAAACTCAACTGGCTGTTTATTACCATGCATTGTACGCAAAATGCGAGTAAAACATAAATTACGTATATCCTTTTTCTTATTAATTTATGAATGCTCATAATTCATGAATGTGTATTAAAAAGGCCATACATTTTTCTGACGTCATATGTCAACATCACTGAAAGCAAAAGACAGCTACATTGTTGTTAAATATATATAAACAAATAAATAAGTGTAGTGTGTCCGACTTAAACGACATAAAGCAATGTCAGCTTGATCAAATTACTTTTTAATTATTTTTTGTGTTTTTAATTAGATCTGAATAGTTTAAGCAAATACTTT